>VZRN01005608.1:1070929-1093429 GCA_013397935.1 Dasyornis broadbenti
AAATCTTTGCTGGACTCTATTTTCATGTTAGTAGCATCTGAAAGTCTGTACTTTCTTTGCAGCATATGATGATTAATTCTAGTACAAAGTTCTGAGACCATTACCTCCATAAAGAGGACATTCTCCTCTGACACTTTTGTATTTCATAATTTATCTGTAACAAAAGGTCCATATTGCCTAAAATAAACAAGAGCAATGCACTTGAAATTGTTAATTTGAGGGTTTTCCAATGTTCTTTGAGATTAAGACAACTTTGTTGAAATACATTATGCTTTAAAAGATATTTTAACTGAACTCAAGGTTAAGTCTCCAGATAACTTCAATATGAAACAATTGAGAAAACCAGAGATCTGTATTTCTTCTGAATTTAGAGGGCTTTTAATCTCAACAAACAGAATCATGCCCTAATTCCATCTTCTGCAGGTGGGTCCAGGTTTTAATTTCAATACTCTACTGCTAATATACCAGAGTCTATACCCATGTCATGCCACCTGCATTTCACAAATCTCTAGTACTTATGGTCTGGACAGCAATGTTTAAGAATCAGGCAAGCATAGAAGGAGAGAGACATTTTCATCAGCGCAGCACAAAAGAGGAGCAGAATGTCTGCAAAGTTTGCAACCTGCTATACCTGCTACACACAAGGCAGAGTACCGGCAAAATTGGTTGTTATGGCTCTAGGAAACCAAAACTGGTTTTCGTGGATTCTGTTGCTCTAAAACTCTAGAACCTGTTTTGAACACAAAAGATGATTACTGCTACAAATCTGTAGGGGATTTTTTTTAACCTATTATCTTGCCAAAAGCAGTAACGACCTAGACCCATACTATTATCTTATCAAGGAGATGGGTTAAAAGGCAGCCAATGTAGAGACTGTACTAAAAAGGGGAGGTAGAGACATCTTTGACTGAATCACAGCCCAGTGCTTTGAAATGACAGCTTGTGATAAAGTGTTCTCTGTTGGTTTAAAAAATAAAAAGCTAATAAAATTCAAGTCTTATAAAGTCATAAAGCTTAAAAATTAAATCCATAAATAACTAACTTGGTGCGCCTTTTAAAAATAGCGTTAAAAACACACACTCTCTCACTTTACGTATGCAATAGTCAAGGTCTCACTCAAGAGACCATGAGAAACATATGAAATATTGTTTAGGAAAGATAAAGGACTTTCCTGATGTTGCTCAGAAAAAAAACCAGGCAAAACCACTTTACATTCTTATTTGTAAGACTGGGATATGCACAACCAGCTTTCCAAGGCTTACAGCTTTCCAGAAAAGACCCTAATGTTTGAAAGCCATGCATGAAGCAAAATCTGAAGACAAGAAGTTCAAGCTTCCTGATTTGAATGTGTTGGATATTAAATGTTTGATGTGTCTCCTACAACAAGCAAACAAATATAAATTATCAGGGCTGCATTTCATTACAAGGTCGGTTGGACTGGATGATCTCCAGAGGTCCCTTCCAACCCTAATGATTCTGTGATTCTGTCTTTGTAAAAACTGAACCAAAGAACTTTCAAACCAAGTTTTGATATGGGAAGTTGTGCAATACAAATGTTCATTATTCCCAGTGTCACATGCAGCTTCTAAACTATGCTGACACTGGATGAGCTTTCCAGACCTTTGTGCTGCACAATGAAGAATATAAAGTCTTCCAAAGAAAGACTGCAGTGTGCTTTATTATTTCCCATTGAAGTCCTTTGTACAACAAAAATATATTTAATATGGAAAATGTTGACTATCTTCACACAACAGCTATTCTTTCAGAGCTTATTGGAGCCTGTTACACTCAGTTGCTCAGAGTAAAGTTTCTGGTCTGGGCTCAAAGATTTTCAAACACATCCATGTTGCACAGAAATTCACTGTCACAGGTACCAATAGCCAGTAATTTAGGGTTCACAGGAAGATGGCAATCTGACCTACAAAGTAAACTCATCCTTTTATGGCACAATTAGTAGAGCTAACTGTAAGTACTTTTTTCACACTTCAAATGCTTTTATGAATTTCAGAGTTTTTCCTGTTTCACACCAGAGTAAACGTCTCAAATTCCTTTTTCAAAGGAGATAATAATTTCCTGTGCTCTTCTATAATTTTATCACCAGGGCATTGACAAGAGATGGTTTAGAAGACAACTGAAGATCGTGTGAGGACAAAAATCTTGTATTATTATATATATTCTAGAATATATATTTTCTAAAATCCTTTCTTACCCAAAAATAATTTCCCAGGGCTATGTGTGATGAAGAGAATGTGTCCTTTCTGAGATGCTCTCAGAAAAGGTTTAGTCAGGATTGATCTGGAAGAACCAGGCCTTATAACAGACGTGAAATATTCCAGCACAGGGCTCTGGTGCTCCAGCTTGCAGCAGACCTGAACATCAAAAGTGACTTCTCTGTGCACTGTAAAACTCACTTCACATAATTCGACGGAGCTGGCAAGCAAAAGAGTACACCTAACAGCTGGGCCAGATTATTCTACTGAAATTAAAACCTCCCACAGCTCTTCAAACTATAATCCTTATGTACCAAAACGTGTTGTATCATGAGTGATTTTCAGTGCAATGCTTCTGTGCTGTCTAAACTATACATTTTCACAATTCTGTCCCTGATGAGGTTAGTAAAATAATTTATGCAAAATAAATGAGAATACAGAAAGGTCAATCAGGGTACACACACTACAGAAGGAGATTGCTGGTTTTGTTTTCTTCCTCCACACTAATGTTTAAATCTCTAGATATCAAGAATGCTTGAGAGAGAGATAACAAACAACAACTGAACTGAAGTTAAATGCCCTTAACATTTCAAAACTCTGGTATATTAAACAAATTACTTTCAAGACAATTCCTATCCAAATAGCAGTTTAGAATTTTTAAAAAATCTTTTACTCTGTCAGATGCCTTCAAATATTCCATGTAAATAAAATTTTTTTTAAAAGGATTTTCAGCTGTAGATAATGGAAGTTTTTTCTTTATAAAAGATGGAAGAACCTAGCCTGAAACAGTCAAAACTTACTGAATTCAGATAATTTTGTGTTTAAACAGTAATATTTGCAATAACATGACAATCACAGCTGAAAAAAAAATCACAAATTATAGGAAGCATGGAAATACTCTGTAGTAAACTTTACATCTTTATTCACCTTTTCTTTATGAAACTTATCAGAGAGACTTCTCTGTGAGAAACAAACTCTTCTGAAGCCTGAAAATTACCATTTTTCAGTGTATCTCTATGATGGTTCCATTTTGCATCAACTAGAATTTCAAAATCTAAGTACTAACATGTATGACCCCTTAAACTGATAAGCATCACAACGTACATTTTGGCTACAAAAGCTGGAAGTACAAAGGAATTCTCTCCTCAGATAAGTGAAACTTGAGTAGATAGATAAGCAGTAAAATATCTTCCTTAGGAGATGAAAAGTGGATTCTACTGCCTGGAACACTTAGCTGATCTGTTTCTTTATGATTCCCACTGTTCCCACTCCTGAGTGAAAAATCGAAAATGAGGATGACGGTGAGGAGATAATTCGTTGAAGTCACATCTTTCATTCTCAATTTGTTTTATATATATACAAAATAGGCTATGCATGTCAGTAGAAAACCAATATGATTATAGGTTATATGTGTGCCCATAAACATTGCTTACTTAAAATGGTGTAAGAAGTTTTTGGTGTATTTAGGAGGACAGTTCTGTGGCTAAGACTTGGGGCTGGGGATCTGGAGGTAGGAAAGTAAACAAATCCTGCCTCAATACTTGTTCTGCTTCCAGCTATGAAGCGGAAACATCTCTTCCCACCTGGTTTGTTTAATTCTTACACTCAGGTGTAATGCGTTTTACTCAGGACAGGTATTTTCACCATAGTATTGTCCCATAATTCTCCTCTGAGGGCTCCATGTGCTTTTCTATTGCAAATAAACAATGCAATATTGAACATCCATCATAACAAATGGAGCTCATTTGTGTTTGTGCCTGCCAAGCATCAGGCTGCCAAGCAGAGGTCAGAACACCTTCACACAGCACCGCCTGCCAAACTGCAGCACTGCAAAGGGCCATGGCACCCTAGAAAGGGAGATACTGAATGAGAGATGAGTCAGAAGGGAAAAATGAGAAACACAAGCATTTATGCTCCCTGCATTCATTGGAAGCCAGGAGTGATCTCCACAAGGCACACTCAAGTTTGAAGGACAGAGGAGCAGGTGAGGAGGGGAAGGAGGCACCAGACGCCTCCTGCTACCCAACTTTTGCTTCCAGAGCTGTTAGTTCTGCTATTTTTCTGTGTGCCCCCTGCCCTCATCCAAGGCACATTCCACACAGAGTAATACACAGTCGTTGGTCCAAGCCTGTAAGCAGTGACCAGTCTACAAAATCCTTCATTTTCCTCTCTCTGAATAGGAGGGCGCACAAAATACTTCCTTCCCTCCTCTGTCAGTCAGCACTGCAGGTTCTCAGCAGCCTGACACCTGATGTGCCAGGAGCATGTTTTAAAAACAATATTTGGGAAAGAGAACATCTCAAACAGCATACCTCTCATCCAGTCAGCCATTGAAAGCCTGTATTTTCCATTAACTTTAGAATATGTCATATAATAATTTTAAAATACTCAAAAAAACCTCTGCACAATCATTCCCTGCTTCAAACTGTTGTGACATATATCAGGGTAGGCGTTCCAAGAGCCAGACCGTGTCGAAAGTAGACAGTCCATCACCTGATCTTGGTGCTGCATATGTTACTGACGAGACAAATCAGGGTTTGGTGACCCTTGTTGGTTTTTACACCTGGATAAGGAAATATGGATATGAAATTATAAAGGAATTATATATACATATATGATGTTATGGCCCTTAGCAGGAGATTGTTTTTCCACCTCCTTTAGGACAGGCCCCTACAGAGACTGCAGCACCTTCCTGAGCCTTCAGTCACAGATATTTCTTTTGGGCTTGTTAATGACGCCTCCATTCTGCTTGCATTGTTGTGTGCTCTTCAGTCATGACCAAATTCCCATCAGTGTCACAGACATATTAGTGGGCAAAGCAGTTACCTTAGAAATACCCAGAGTAAAGCTGTATCAGACCCTGATTGTCACTAACTCTTTACCAAAAAGGATTTCTTATCGTTTTAGTGAAGAGAAAAAAAATCACTAAACTACTTACAAGACAGTGCACTCTCAACTAAGTCTCCTCTAACCTCTACATCACAAGATTTCATCTCACTTAGAGTTTAAGCTTGCAAGAATAAAGGATCCCCTAAAATCTGGGGACATTACCCTTCTATATAAAGTTTACTTAAAACACTTCTTGTAAGTGAAGTGTTTCCACTGCCCTTGGGTGTGCTTTGCCCGTTTCATGTTTGCAACGAAGATGACATGCCCAGTATCCTGAAAACCACCACAGAAAAGTAGACCCACTAGAGAGTCTAAGGAGCTCCTTTTCTTCTTTATGTCATCCCCATATGTTAGAATTTTGGCTCACTCATCATATGCCAATGTATTGTATTGCATCTAATCAGCAGGTTAGCAAAAGCAGAGACACAAATATTTCAGTATCCATTGTTGTTTTGCATGAATGTTTTACTAGAAGAGACAAAGTGGGGGAAAATTTATTTGTAGTGAGAGCAACACTTGGATTAACATGATTGCTCAGCATGTATTCCTCCAATTAGAGTACTGGTGACCTTTATGTAAGAGTTACTAACTCAGAGATCTAGAAAACCACACCTAAATTATTAACTTTTGCAATTTCGCTCTTGATACGAAGGACAGACACAAAGCCCAACTGTGAGGTCAGTAACCCCCATGGTATCATTAGTGTCTTGAAATGACTAAAAAAAATTTATAATTTTGTGAACATCATGCAAGAAGGAAAAATTCTGTTTGAATTACATAACAGATGTTTGCTAGGATCCACAATGCAGCCTGCATACACAGTTATGCTAATTTGGCACTGTTTCCCTTCAAGTTAGCTCTGAGTCATTAGAGCACGCAGCTAGTAGGTCCTTCTGTCTAACTAATAATTGCCTATTATTGATATTAATTAACATTTTTTGCACCTTCCCTCAGCTTTGACCTAGTATCTGTTGGTAGTCTAATCACAGTGGCCTATTAAAAGTCAAAATACGGAGGCCTATAGCAGTCATGAGCCATTTATCAAAAAGCAAACAAGGCCAATTAAACAGGCAGTCAGACAGTTGTCTTGATTTGCCGCTGACTGTTTCTTGATCACCATTATAAATTGCTAATCGGGCAGAAAGAGCTAAGCAGTGCATCTGCAGGGGGTGGTTATTGCTCATTCCCTGCCTGGTGACAGGTGAGGGAGGCTAGTGATGGTCTTATTGATGTGAAATGCCCATCAGTTGGTAGTTATTGTTAAAGTTCATGATGCTACAGCTGATCCTTTCCTGCTGAGAGTCAATCAAATTAATTAGTGATAGAAATTCTTCTGTATTATTCTAACATAGAAATACAGAAGGAACATACTTTAATTTTGTTCTAGAGGCACTAAGGGAAAAAAATCTCCATGTATTATAGAGTGGGAAGAAGGAAAAAAAAAAAGGGAAAAAAATCAAATATCGCTTCTTCCATTATTTTATAATAAGGGCTGCAGCTAAAGGTTTTTATAGCCACAGATCAAGAGATCATAATAGAAGCATATTGACAGATTTTTTCTGCAATACTCCAAGGAACCGGCTGTAGCAGGAAAATATATCAAAACCTTATCATCAGAGCTGAGATCTTCTCTGAAAAATCAATAAAGAGTTATACATGGTTTGAGTTTAAACAGTTCTCTGTAGTCATTTAAACATAGTGCATCTGTGCAGCTTTTTACCTCTGGAGACTGGTGTAGCCTAGCAACTGCAAGGCTTAAACCGATTAACTACAAATGAAGTACTGTACGCCTATCAAAGCAATTGCTCATGGTTGCCTTTGTTGCAGGGGCTCAGCTAATTGAACATGATACAGTATGAAGATAATTAACACCCATGAGTTTGTTAATTGCCTGTTAGCATTACAACACAGGCTCTGCATTTCTTTTTAACTTGTTCTTCAGCAGCATCTTCTTCCCTTAAAAGGGTGCAGGAATCGTTTAGTGAGCAATGATATCTTATTGTTTGTTAACCCTTTTCAAAGGGGATAAAAAGTAACCTGCATGTAGTAATGAGGCAAATGTATGCTCTTGTCAAACACAAACTCCCTCTTAGTCCAAGCAATTTACAGGGATAAGAAATTTGGTTTACATAGGCTGTACAAAATATGTTTATTTTCAGGGCTAATTTATTTCAAGCAATTTAGTCATTATAAATGCTTTAAAATATCTTTTGTGGGCTGCTTTTATGACTCAGCTGCTCTGCATTCTACACTGAACGATAAATGTCTTTTAGGGTTGGAATATTAATTGAAGGCAGCATCTGGTCAGCAGCTGACCTCCCATACTTGTCTTTGTTGACTAACCAGTTAAAACTAACAGCTTATTTGCTTTATTTACCAGCTTCTCTTTCCATCATGGGGGTGGAGGTTACAAGTTCTATTTCATTTATGTCAAAAGATAGTGCCAACCAATATAAAATAAAAGTGATTTTCACAATCTGTGAATCTGAAATAGATTTAATCTGAACAAGTTTCTTTTAAAGTGGTTATTGTGCTTGGGGAAGTATTTCCTTTATTATACTATCTTCTGAATTTGTGAAGAATGCATATGAAAGCTCATAAAGACAATGTAATGCATGCCATTAAATTATATAGGAAATTTCCTTATAAGGAGGCAGTGCCTAAACTGAAGCAGCATACAAGAAAAATTGACAAAAATAGTAGCATTTGGTTGGCATAGGCAAGTCTCCAATGTTTAAGCCCTATGTTTCCAACAACATTGAATGTAAATGCCTTCATTGTGTCACAGTTGTTTAGAGTAGATTTTCTTAAATGATCTTGGGTTTCTGAGCTGTTACTGTCATAGTCAATACTGGCAGAGAAGCTGTTCCCTTGAGGAACACTACTAGTGCCCAATTACAAGTTCCATCATCAATCATAAGTATTATTTATTCAGCAAAATGAATTGCTAATTAATAACTGATGAGCATTATGGCCTTGAAGTCTGTAACACTATTAATTACCTTGGCAATTGGGATTCTGCTGGTGTAGACTACCAAGCACATTTTCTCAACAATTAGTTCGGCGAGATTACAAGGCGCATACCTGCTACGATAACAAGGGTGTGATGATCTCTAAGGCTTTTACAGAGCCTTGTAGTGTCTGCAAAGAATAAACAAGATTACAGCCCTACTGTGCCGGACTGTGTCCTTAAAACCGTTTGGTGACAAAGAGAAAGCTCTTTCATACGGCGTGTTGACCGGAAGATTTGGCATCGTGTCCTGCAATGAATTTTGCTGCGTGGAAGCAGTGTGGTAGCAGCATGCTCAGGGCAATGCTGCTGCCTCGTGCCTGGTACCCCGTGGCTGCTTGGCTGCTGCAGCATGCTGTGATTAGTACACTGACCTGTGACTTTAGACCTCCAGCAACTGCTACCTACATGGTCTCATAGTGCTTACACATTAACATCACTGCAAAACGGAATATTTAATGAGAAAAGAAGAACACAATCTACAAAAAGAGCAGCTCTTTTTGGTGACTTCTATATTCAGAATACTGACATTAATGTTGTTCTACAGGCTGATGATTTACTCCCAGTCTTCCTTTTAGATGTCATCTGCTTTCTCTTCTGCTCCTGTGCCACCTTGAATTTTGAGTGTAAATTCCTTGGGGCAGAGCCTGGCATTATATCTGTCTGTAAAGTATCCAGAATATCTACAGAGCTGTACGAACAACTTGAATACTGCCCAATAAACTGCAAGGCAAAGATCAGCTCCTGCCATAACGCCAAGATTTAGGTTTTGATTGTCGATAAAATATAACCTATTGCAAAAGCTCAGCTAAGCTCCCAGATTATGTGATAGCTGCACAGTGATAAAGACAAAAATTATTACAGTGGAACGCAGAGGACTCTAATGTGGTGTACACACTATAAAACCACAAAATCCAGCTGCAATACAAAAGCAAAGCCTGCTATGAAAGCCATCATGTTTGCATTTGTTTTCTTTGAAGTGCTGAGAGGGCCTAGAGGATGTTGGAAACGTGCTAAGTCTATCTTTTCTGTACAGTTAAGATAGCACACTGGTCACAGTCACAACTGTCATTTTATCTCCTTGCCCCAAGGCTAAATTTTGCCTTCATCAAACAACAGAACCAACAGCAGTTTTGTACCATGTAGCAAGGAGATATCCTCCCCCCGTGAAGAGGGGGATGTTTGATGAGGCTATCCAGCGTGAAGCTGGCAATGTACACTCATAATGCCTAGGTAATCAGCTTTGTTGGAAATGTCCGTGTACTGGAGGATTTTCAAATAGCAAAAACCCACTAACTCACCTTTGTTCATCACTACGGCTGTCTTTATTGGAAAGTTTTCAGGGTTTGATCCTAGATAGTAGGTTTCTGGTTTCTGTATGTGAATTACAAAATAATAAATATGCTCTTTCCTGAAAAACTAGACAGCAATTATCACCCTGATATTCAGCGTTTAATATATATTTGGGATTAAATCTTTCGGAGTAGAAATCTTCTTGTCTCCCACAGATGGCTTGCACAGAAACAATTTTATTTGGAGACATGGGATTTCTTTACATTTTCTTCCTTAACCAAATGGTTTCTACTAAATGTCAAACTACTTTTTGTCTGTGTATTGGCTAGCTGTAAAAGATCCTTTATATGAAATAGAACATGCTATACTTAGCTATAAATGCTATCAGTTCTCCTTTTATCCTGCTAATTGTAAGGTCTGCTTGGATCCCTCTTTCTTTCCCTATTTCCCAATGAGAGGTAAAGGGAGGAGAAAGATCTATGCTCCAAAATTTGATCATCACCTCACAAACCACCATCCTTCCCAGTTCAACAATTTGGGAACCAACTGATTTGGAAAGACTTTACTAAAGGAAGTTTTTGATCATTGTATGTTCATTTTCTCTTCTCTTATGTAAAACCACCCAGGTAAAGAAGAGATGATTTTACTGATACAGGGTATGAACACAATCTGTGCCATGTTTTGTTCCCTCTACCCAGAACAGTTCTCCATCATTTTTTGGCAGGCCCTGTGCTGTCTGACACCCTGACATATCCTCACATCATGACAGCATACCATAAAAACAAAAGTCAGGAAACAAAACAGCTTTCACAATATTTTGCCATCTGGCTTCATTTGTTGTAGCTTGGGATCTGGAGAGAGCAAGGTGGCTTGGCCGTGATCTCCTGGGATGTCGCCTGCATCTGGTGGCACGGCTGGGAAGTTTCCTTAGCTGAATCCTGAGCCCAGCCTGATGCACACCACCTCTGTGCCTACAGGTCCTGAAGACTCCTAAATGGGCCAGCACACATGGTCTGTCTGTCTCATGAAGGAAATTAAAACTATACATGTGTATGTGCATATGTGTACATAAATATATCTGTATATTTGTGTGTGTGAGTCTGTGTTTTGGAGTGAGACATCAGATTCTGAACAGTGGCTACTGGCAGAGCAGGAGGTGAGCAGGAGCGCCTTGGCATCCTCCAAACAGCAGCCCTGGCTGCATGGGAGCACCAGGGGGATTTGCTGCAGGGAGGCAGGAGCGTGGCTCAAGGCAGGGGCGCACTGGGGGCTGGCTGTGTGCAGTCTCTGGGGCAGGCATTGCACCAGAGCAGGCTCTGTGTGCAATGCCACAGGGAAAGCCCTGGCCTTGCACAGTAAAACAAACCTGCTCCCACCAGTCAGCTGGAGGACCAGGGCTCACTGTGCCAACCACAGAGACCAGACATGCAGCCTTTTGCAGCTAAACCAGAGCATGCGCCTTTGGAGGAGCAAACCCAGGGAAGCGCTAAGGCAACTGCTAGAGCTGGCTCAGGAAAAGCTGTCCTGCAGCCAAATCACACTAAAGCATCATTATCTTTTCAGAAAACTATGTTTGAGCTGTGCCAACAGGAAACCCAGAACTCATAACTTTGCTCAAGATACAAAATGCTATGATACATTTCAGACAATAACAATTTAAACTTTTTTTAACTCTTTAATAAATACTTTAGGAATCTGTAAATTGACAATGTTTGCTAGAAAATGCTGTACAATGCTTGGAAAATATTGCTTGAAGAGATGAAGTGATTTTGCTCTGTCTCTAGTTGTACTTCCATTGGATAAAGGAAAAGAATAATTTAAGATGTTGGCTACATTATTTGTAAAGTTTATTCCTGGAAAGATCAGTGTCTGGAAAAACAGCCTGTGTTGAATTTTGCATTTAATTTTGAGAAAATTCTGTAGACAGCTCAAAGACTACGAAGCATGTAAAGTTCACAGTAAGAATTACAGAATAAAAGATCCTATTTTAGACATAACATCCATCATAAATACTAAGCCTGATAGAGCTTATAAGTGGTTTCTTTCAATTCCTGGTCAGTGCAGCATGTAAACTAATCATGAGGTTTTGAGATTGATACCTATTCCATATTTCAGAAAACATAAGATGGCAGATTTTCTGTTCCCTGATTGAAGTTAAATTTTAAAAGATCAACAGCAAAATTGCTTTACACTAAAATCACTCATTTGTTCAATTTCTTCAAGCTGGTATTTGGTATCCTCCAGAGACATGTTCATCTCTAGAGAGCTCTTTTAAGAAGTTACCAAGGAAGTTAATGGAAGACCAAAGCTAATGGCATACTCCAGGGAAAAGAAACTGGAAAATTGTGTTCTAAAAAGCAGCTTGAGCTGTTTGAGACGTGTGTTGCAGGAGCCTTCGGCTCCCCTGTATGACTAGCAAACACATTTCTCTGTTTCATTCCCTTCTTCAATCAGCTTTCTTCTCGCCAGATTCCTCTTCATTTTAAGCTATCTGCAGCAGCATGTTCATCTGGATTCAACAGTGCTCTACTTAGCACTGTTTGTTTTTAAAACACATCTTTATTGTAATTTGTATTATATTATAAACAGTAGGACAGTTTGCAGCATTAGTTTAATGTATGGGCTCAAAATCATAATTATTGACAAATAAAAACATGGAGCCAAATAGATTTTATAAAAGTTAGTTTCCCATTTCCATGTATGTTTTTTGTAACTCAGGATTTTGTATAAGATCATTTTGCTGAATTAAGCATACTACATCTCCAATGATGAGCAGCAACAAACCTAGACCAGAATACATCTGTCTGAAAAGAAAATGTGATGCAATCAGCCTGCAGTTTGCTAAGCCCTGTACTGAACTGTTGAAGAGAAAAATTAGGAGAATGTAAAGGAAAGAAGATGGAGTGCTGGATAAACAAACAAACAAAAAAAAAACAAAAAAAAAAAAAGCAAAGGTAATTTTATAACTAAAACTCAGTGTAGAACAATAACATGTAATGGAGACAGTAACAGATAAAGAGACAAAAGAATGCAGAACTCTAGCAATTATCTGAACAAAACAGTTACCAAAATAGAAGCATTTTTCTAGGAAGGGGCAGGATAGAGGAGGGTGGGGAAAATATTTCATAGAAGAATAAACAATCCTGAAGGGAAAAGAAAGGATATTTTACAAGGCTGTTTGAGTTTATGTCAAACACAAGAACAAGGGAGCATAAACTAAAGCTAAGGGAAGGGTCAGACCCTCAAGGAATTTAGTCAGAATTTCTTTAGATAGGGAGCAGTGAATATACAGAATAAAAGGCAAGGGCAGCAATACAGGAAAAAAAATACCTCAAAACTATTTCAAATTGTTATAAAACAGAGTCAGAACTCTGAAAACAGTAAGAAACATTACAGAGCAAGGAGAGGTAAACGGTTGAGTTTGCTTCCTCCAAGGCTTATTTTCTACTTTTCTCCCTCACAAATGCCCAGTGAGTGCTGCAAAAGCCCCACAAGACAAAGAAATATGCCATCTCATCACCAGCAGAACTTCTGGCCACCCAGACCCTGGTGGCTTTGTGCCCTTACTCGAGCCCTTGCTTATCTCACCTCTGTTGAAAACTGAAGCCCTCGTATTGCCATCGAGCTGCCAGTTATCTCCAAAGCCACCCAAAATCCACTCATATCTTCCATTTTTCAACACCAATTTTTGACATGTCCCTAAAAAGCCTGTTTCCAGGCAGGTCCTGACAATTTTGACAAACCTACAGCTTGTCCCTCCCTATTGCTTTTTGGGATTCACAAACAAGTTTTTCCTCTATTTACACCCCAAAGTCACAGCAGACCCAGAAGATGCAAGTCATGCACAAAATGCCAACAGTAGCTTTACTTTTCAGAGTTATCACCAAAGCAGGGAATGAAACTCGGGTTCCACTGCTGCCAGCAGGGGCTGGCTAATGGACTATTTGGGTTTATTCTTGCCACTCTTCAACCCAAGAAATTTAAGTTTTCTACAGACCTGAGGAGTTTCTTACCAGGAAGTGCAAAGTCCCTGCACTCAAAACCCTCTTTCAATTAAGCGCTCTCATGAAGGACAAGATGCCACCCTCAGCCCCTCCCCCAGGAAGGTTTTAGGGAGACAGGAACCCACATGGCAGATAGGCACAAATGGACACTGAGTTTTCACAGATGGGGACACCACCTGAAGAAGAAGGCTTTCCTTCTGCCCGGTTGAATTAGAACATTGGATGTTTCCTGGAGAACTTTTCTGTATCCAAAGACAAAGACACCATCTCCAGGGCACTGCCCCTGAGGGTTGAAGAGACTGGGGAGTGGCCAATCCCAGTGGTGCAGGCTGCCCAGTCAGCTGAGCTGCGGAGAAGCCTTGATGGGTGCCCAACACAGGAGAGCACAACAGAGCAGAACATGCCCTGCATCCTTCACAAGGCTCCCACTGCTCAGGGATGGCTGTGGTGATGCACTGGCATTTAGGTTCAAGAAACATTGCTTGTGTCATAATGGGTATCAAGGCCTTCAGATCGAAGTCTAGATTAGCTATTTATGCATCTCACTTTCACCAATTTCAACAGGGATGAGTGGTCAAAGATGCTTTGATGCAATAGTTTTAACCAAATTACACCTGTAAACGATACACATGAAACCATAAAACCACTGGTAAAACTATGTATGCTTCAGTTTCCTGCTCCTGCAGCTTCCTTGGCTGCATGCCTGACAACATTTTGCCCAGGCTAAACAATATACAGGCAGCAGTTTGCACTGCTCCCCATGGACAATCGCTCAGCAGCCTAATATATTTCAGTAATGATTTTTTCCTAAGATTCACCTTAAATTTTCCCTTGCTTAATTTCACCCCATCATTCTTAGTTATACCACCTTGTACTGTCCTAACTATTCTCTCTCTCTTTTTTTTTTTTAATTCAGACTCCTTTCAAACTTATCTGTGTTTCCCATCAATCATCCTCTAGCAAAGTCATAGATATGGCACTTAGCTTTTTTTTAATCCTTTCTCATCATTTGGGCCCTTCTGCTCTGATTGCTTCGCTGCTCCTCTCACTTTCTCAACAGTTTGTCAATATTTTCGTAACGATGCTGTTCCCAGGATTTCATGCAGTATTGCAGGTGTGGCCTAATACTGACACCTACCAATTCTATTCCTACTCTACCATAACCTTCTTATACATAAAAGCCCAAACTCTATCAATCACCGTAATTTCTGTCCTCACATTCCCAGTTCATTACAGATAGAGAGTCCCAGCAATAAAGAGCGTGGCTTGTAGAACCCAGTTTTCAGGAGGTTCCTGCTCCAATTGCCACACCAGCTTCCAAAAAAGCCAATACCAAGCTATTTCCAAACCTGGTCTTTCTTTGCAAGCCTGCTGAGAGCATAGGCCCAAATAAAAGCAATAAATGTTTGAGAAAAACAAATAAATTGGTTTTCAGTGTTTTCAGAAAATTGCCTGGAGCATCACTCAACTCAAATTCAATCAGAAAGTCCTGAGAAAGCCAGTGCAGCCCTAAAGACCCTTCAGCAGCAGCACACAAAGCAGTGACATTTTCACATCGGGAACCTTCTGCAGAAACAAGGGAAGGTTCACTTGAAAAACTTCAGAGTTTGCTGTGGATTTTGTTTTTCACTCAGGAATCTAGAGCTGGGGTAGGTAAAGGGCAGACCTGTCATCTGTTAAACAAGTGCCTGGGAAAAGCCTCTGAACCACAGTGATGCCAAAAGCCCCTACTCCACAGAGCTCTGCCAGACCACTGCCAGCTCACCCACAGCCCTAGCACACCTACCAGCACAGAGAGACTGCCAATCCCTGCTTCTCATCATGGAGACAAAGAGTTGGATCCCCACCATCACAATTTTAATAAAATTGCCACTTTGTTTTTTCCCCACTGGGACACTAGATTATAGTTTCGGTAAGTTCTGATAACTCTTGATAACTTCTTTCAGGAATTCATTCTCTGGCACTTTCTTCTGGACATATAGCTTGAAAACTGGCATTTACCATATAACCACAAAATATGCAGTGTGTCTCCTAATAGATAGTGCTCACATAAAGAGAAAATATAAACTTTGGTGCTTACCACACTTCAGGCAGTAAAGCACTAACCCTACACTCACCAGGTACTTGTGCAAGCCATAAAATAGTAACTTCATGGAGAGATATTATGCTCTGTAACGTTCAGAGAGAGAGAGTTTGGGGGGGGGGAAAAGAGCATTTAGGCTCCTTACCCTTAAATTAGCCCAGACCTGAGTAGTTGCATCTAAAATGAGTTTAGCAGGTAATCCTGACTCCTTCCTTCAAAAGGCAAAGAAGCAAGTGACCACCCACTCATAGTTCCTTCATGCAGCTTTCAGGGGTATATCAGTTGTTTCTTCATATTTTCATTCTTTTGCAAAGGCTTATCCCTCAAAGACTGGTCATCTTAACTAAAGGCTCTCCAGCTGTGTTTGCTATTCACTCCAATAATGCCCAGGTGATCAAAATCAGGTCTATGGACTTGCCTTATTTCATACTGAATGAGCACCGACATAGTGAAAGACAATAAGAAGAAAAAATTCTGCTCACACCTTTGCTTAATTAAGTTTCTTAAAGTTTTACTCACAACCTGGAAAGCCCTGCTAAGACAGAATGTGGGTGTATAGAGGCAGTATGGAGACTGAATTTCTGTGCCTAAACAAGTTACTGCTCATTAGCTGAGCAGCATTAGTCCTATCTTCTCTTAAGCTATAGTAGTTACAAAATTGAGTGTGCGAGCTTAAACCATTCATTTCTGTTCACCCAAGGGACAGTGCCACGCCATATAAACTCCTGAGACACAAGGCACTGAAACCAAAAAGGGCTTAGTGAGTGTCCCTTCCTCCAGCCCACCTGTCTTTTGCACTTGTTTGTGCAAATCCCAAGGCAGATACAAATTTCAGAGATTAGCTGTTCTCCTGAAAAATGCTGGGGAAGAAAAGTAGGCAGCAATGAAGTATGGCCAGGGCTGGTGTGGAGCTGGGAGGGCACAACTGGTCTCATCTAGCCAGGAATAACACAACACTCCATTGGCACTTCTCTGAGTCAAACCTAGATATGACACATATTGTAAAAGTAGAACCATTTACTTCACAAACCAAATTTCTATAAAGATTGTTGCCACAGCAGTTCAAGCTAATGGTCTGTCTAATGTGTAGGGGATCTCCTACCAAAGCCTCAGATTTTTTAGAGCAAATGCAAGAATTCCAGGGCAGGCAAACAGAATTAACGTACATAGGAGAGATCATTTCCTAGAACCTCCAGATTATTCTTTTTCTTAGACCCTGAAGCCTGATAGCTTAGCTGCCCCTAAAGACATTGTGTACACAATGCCTAAGGTAACTCAGGAAAGACTGTAAATGCTGTAACTGTTTTTCAAGATTCCCTAGCTACTTGGCTTGGACTGCAGCTGATTGCAATAAGTCTTTTAAGATGTGTTCAAATATGTCCCTTTTTTGGCCAAAGTGTGCATTTTATCCATTTAATCAATTGTTGTTTTATTCAGGTGTCACGAGAAGAGGAAAAGTGGTTCTGGATTTACCTTCTCAATAGCATCTGTTACCCGCTGTGCCTGTGTCATGTCTCTTCTTGTTTCTCTTCATCTAAATTGAATAGTACCAATCTTTTCACCCTTTCTTTATTCAGAAGTCTTTTCACATCTCCACAAATTTCCATCATCCCAGTATAAGCTCTGTTATCCCTGCTATTTCCTTTTTGAGACAGAGTAATGAGAACTGAAGAAAAAGAAAGTTTTTTTTACAATAATGTCATTATAATAGTCTCACTGTTATTTTGCTCTCCCAAGTGATACCACACATTTGACTTTTAACTGCTACAAGACATGGAGGGCAGCCCTTCACTGTGCTGCCCAGGGTGATGCCCACATCTCTTTCACAAGAGGTTACTATAGATTGGGAATCAGTAATATGATCCAGATCTTCCCTCGTAATCTCTGCCATCTCTGCTGATGCCGAGTGCTCTGGAGCCTTTCTTTATTCATTCTGTCAGACCGAAGAAGCTGATTGCATTTACTACTCTCCTAAGGCCAAACCCCAAGGATTTTAGTCCTTATATTAAATCAAGCTTGTCCTGAAGGCAGTGGGAGTTTGCCAGAGCACAAAAACTGAGTCAAACACAGTCCTTCAAACTCAGAGCAGCTCAGACCTTGTTCATAATGAGCACTGGGGCCAGAAGGTCAGAGGAGTGGGAGAAGCTGTAATTGAAGAACATTTATTGTCAAATCATCAACACGGTGTTTCCATACCTTGCAAACCCTTTCCCCACAAGCCCTTCACTTCTCTTTTGCTGGTTTTGAAAAGTGAGACTGCAGAAAGATTTAGAGACAACAAAGGTCTCCATTCCAGCCCCGCCAGCCCTCTAGGCTAAGGTGGCGAGCAGCACAGCTCCAGCCCCACGCACTGACTGGGACACACAGCCCAGCGTGGGTTCACAGGAATCTTGCTCCTTGTCCCAGCACCCCTCACAAGTACAGTCTTCTGTTTCCCATTACCTAAAATGAGTCACAGATTTGCCACTCATTGCAAGTAGCCTATGGCTTATGTGTTAGAGAATATGGGCTACCCTTAGCAAGCATTTTTTGCAACCATTTTCTTCCTTGTTCAGGCCAGTAAGTGGCATACCTCTGGCCAGATGTGTTGAGGGGCTGAGGGATCTAGAGGCACCAGGGCAGAGAGCAGGTCATGCTTGCAGGATTTGGCCCAGAAACAGCCCCAGCAGCCTGTCCTTAGGTCACAGCAGTGCTGAGGACACAGGGCAGCAGAAGCCAGTGCCAATGGCCATGGGAATGTCTGCCGAGGCACTGGGCTTGGCACAGTTAGAAGTGTCTTCCCAAACTATGGCAAACCCCAGATGCAACACAGGCAGAAAGTCTTTGCATTCATCCATTTTAACCTGCCTGATCCAAAGACCTGGCATGTGCTGACTGCCTTGAATTCATGAGGAAGCACATTTTGAATCACTCATTTAAAAATTTGTTCAGTTCTCGTAATTTTATAAACCTTTAGGTGCCTATGGACTCAGCTTCTTCTGCGACCTAAGAGAAGCAATAGGATTTTATTGACTGTTACAGAAATATATTTTCATGTGTTTGTATAGCAGATACTAGGAGGCATTGTTAGGCACTGAACCACTTTGTCACTACCTGCTATTAAAATAAAATTTAATAATCTGTATCCATCAACTGTAGTCACCATGGACCAACAGGGATCACCTCTCAGTCATCATGCATTTCTAGCATAATGAATATATTTGTACAAAATACTCAATGGACATTTCAATTTCTAATACCACTGTCCCTCTACCATTTGCATTTGTTATTTGTATTCATGAACATTTCCAGAACTAGGCAAGCAAATAAAAAAAAAATTTTCAGGAATTTGAGTGAGTTGCTGGACAGCAGATGGCAGGATATTGTCATGATCCAGTCTTTCACATACAGATTTGCATTAATAATAATAATAATGATGATAATTTTAACCACCTACAATAAAACATAAAGGGAAGTAAACAGTGCTGTCATCCTGCCACTCTTTCTCATAATTGAAGCCAGTTGGGCTGAAACATTATAACCTCAGTTTAAAAATAATCTTGTACTAGACCTGACTCCTGAAAAACAAAACACGAGAAGAACAGAAAAAGATAACAGGTATTCTTCTCCTGTTTAAGTATCTTGCTTTTTGGATGGCCATGTTTTCACTTAGCTTTTCTTTGGAAATGCTTGTTATTTGGCAGAGCCATGAGGAGAAAACAAAACCTCTTCTGAAACAGGATGCCTTTGTCAGGGTGACTCAGTGATGTCTCAGGTCCAGAAGCAGGAGGCCTAAGAAGTTAATTCATGCTCATGGTCATAGACTATGCATAGAAATTGTAGAGAACTACACTGGACCCAACATGCTGAAGACAAGCAGCATCTATTAACTTAGATGTTTCATGACTTTATATAATAGAGCAGGACAGGAAAGAAATTAAAATATTAATCCAGAGCAACCCTGGATGGATTTTGGGCTTAGTATGGAAGAAAATCTCAAATGAATGACAAGCATGGATTATTTAAATGTCTGTCAGGTGACACAGGTATGGCAATTTTGCCAAGCAAAATGCAACATTAGCACCAGTTCCCAACAAGATTGTCTCACTAACTTTTTATTAACTTGAGGTACTACTTGGTAAAAATCAGTGTTCTGGGGAACCCTCATGATGAATAAATAACGCACACAAAAAGCTGTTTGTCAACTACTCTGGAGAAGACTATCCAGAAGGAATTCTATACCAGAGAAAACAATAGATAGAGAGCAGTGAATTAGATCTTAACACACACACGACAAGACCACAGTTAGGATGGGGCAGAGAAGACAAAGATTTCCTCCAGATCTTGTCCACAGGCAGTCCCTGCACCAACTCACCTGTCACCCCCTACCTGAGCCTGACAGAAGCAGCGCTAGGGGGATGTCTTGTGAGATAGCAAACAACTAAGACCAAGATTTGGCCTTAAGAAATCCATTCCAGGCACAGATCCATTCTTCCCTGAAGTATTTTGCCTAGAGGCAGAGTACTACAAGTGTCCCATATGACATGTAAGTACTTGTATTTCTCTACTTTCACTGCCAGACTTTGGCTGCGGCATCCGGAATATGGCAGAAGACAGCAAAGAGTTAAAGTCACATTTGCTATGTAAGATTTAGGTTAAAAATTGTTGAACTGCTAGGAGTTATTTTTTACTAGATTTTTTGTATTGTGCAAGAAAAGGAGGTTTGTGAAACAAGTCAAATAGTTCTGCTAGAGGCTAGCAGAGAAAGGATACAAAAATGAGGCTGAAAGAAATAGGCCTATAAATCTGACATCCAGTGCCTTGGACTTGCAATGTGATCTGCACCTGCAACAAGAGCGATTGATTTCAGCAGGTCCCATACAAACCCAGGTGCCTGTCACACCCAGCCCCCAGCAGGGCTGGGGCTTGCACTGCTGCACAGCAACGCCTGGTTTGGAACAACTTAATCACACACTGTGTAAGAGGGCGTGCTTTTTGCAAGGAGAGTTTTTCAAAGTATTTTTTGCAAGGAAAGATTCCCATGGACCATTCAGATTTCCTATAGTTTCACAGTGCTTTTGCTGTTGACTCGCTACCATCATATCCTCCAGACCATTTATTTATGTGCCACACAATGAGTGGGTCTTGCACAAACACATATTCCTGTCTCCCAAGAAAGTTGCCAAAAACATTTTTTGAAGTTTATTGAATAACATTTCTAAGTGACATTCCTTGATTGTCTGAATAACTGAAAGAGATGACTTGCACAATTGCTGCTTCAATAGTAAAACAGTAAAAGAACAGAGATTATGCATTTAAATTTTTTCTTTTTTTGGTTGTTTTTTTTTTTTTAATTATGCGTAATACTATAATGAGCTGCAGCATTCTAACAGCACCAACAGGTGGTGCTATCAATTTCAGTAATGGTCCACTATAACCAGTTGGGAAAGATGAATTAATAGCGTGATGTTTAAGTTTTCAGAAGTTGCACATGCCCATCAATAAAGGCTGCAGTTCTTCGTTAAGGCATAGTGGCAAATATTCCCAGCAAGATCTAAAATTAATGTGTCAAAAAAAAAAAATACCCTCACCACTCCTTTTACTCTTCCCAAGGTCTCAACAAGCTCTTAAAAATGTCGCTAAATTATCAGAGAGGTACTTGAATTTGGATGGAGAATTAACTTGATTGTTCTGGGCACAAGAGAATTTCACCTTTCATAAGGGAAAATTTAAAAGTGTATAACTTGAAAACATTGTCTAAATGATAGCATTGTCTAAATGATAGCAAAAGAAAAATTGTGCTTCATGTTGACATTCAAATCCATTTATTTTCAAACATGTTTATAATACATTGTGGATACATTCTTTTCAAAAAAGGAAACAGGTAAGTAAAGCGTTGTCCTGGTAGATACATCCAAGCTGCTATTAGAATTACATCCAGGAAAAAAAATGAGTAACAATAGTGTATTTCCAAAATATAGGCAGTTATTGGGTTGATGAGCTCATTTATAAATCAGGCCCTTCTGAAATCATTACCTTTCTGCCATACTGTATATTTACATCTACTGACTCAAAGATGCTAAATATAGTAAGCAAGCCATTATGACCTTCTCCTAATTGAACGAGACAGACAAGAGTGCGTGTTACGGTACATCTATATCTGGGGGAGAGAGAGAATGTGCACACAAGACAGCGTGGGTAATGAGATCTTCTCTGCTATTACAAGCAACCTATGGCTCTGGGGCGCCCGGCTCTCAGGGCTACTTACAGAATTCAAAACCGGCTCAGTTGAGTTTTCCATCAGTCTTTATCTGAGAGGTGACCTGGTATGTCCCAATGGCTGGTGCCATTTCGTTCCTGAGCGTTAACTAGCTCACAGCAAAGAGACTGCATCACCCCTCCCAGCCTTTAGCCCTAGCCAAGATGAAAACACTGATTTGGTCAGGCTTAGCTATGATCCAGTTTATGGCCATTCCTTTGTTCCCAATGTTCAAGTGAAGAGGGTTAATTACTTCCCTTTGTTACAATTAACCATGCTAAACGCCAGGGAAAGGGCAAAGCTGAAAAGCGTGAATTACAGTTCCAAGCAACATTCTGGCATTAAAAAAAGCACTCTTCTGGCAAGACAAAAAAATTGAAATTTCCCACATAAAAAAAAAAGAAAAAAAAGAAAAAAGAAAAAAAGCTATATTGATTTCGAACTGCTATATCACATCTTACAATGTTGCAACTCTTTTGCTTTAATAACAGCATTTTATTTCTTGTCATTTAGAACATTATAATACATACCAGCCGTGATTACATATTTCACTACTCCCCAAATACATATTCCAATCTTGTTCCCGTCAGAAAACATCAGTGAAGTGGGAAATGCTACTGTGAAACATTTTGAGGAATAAAAGGATACTGTCTCAGTAAAAATGTTTCAGCCACCTCTGGCCTTTTGACTGGCACAGTCCCTCTTAAATGGAAAATATGCAGATTAATGATTTTGAAAAGCATGCCTGGGTGAGCAGCTACACCCTCAGCCAA
>VZRN01005608.1:1098429-1154095 GCA_013397935.1 Dasyornis broadbenti
TCTCAATCCTGCTGCCCAAGGAATGTTTTTCCACCTCAGCTATTATATCAGTGACAGAAATTAGAATGGCAACAGCATCCTTAAACTGAAGAGTGCATTTCTGAAAGCCACAAGATTTGGAGACACTTCTCTTCACCCTCAGTGTGCCAGCCTTTGGCAGAACCTGAAGAAAGCACCAGCCAGGCAAGACACATCTGTCCTTGACACACCCTGATCAGAGTTGCAGCACCTGTGGAAGGATCTTATAACCACTAAACCAAGTTTTCAGTGCAGCAGTACTGGCTCAGGGGGAAATCTCAGAGCTTTAACCAGAATACACTATTCCAAATAGGTTGCTGGGTGCTCCACTATAAATACGAACTTTCAGGTAACACTTTATAAACATGTGTTTAGCAACCGAACTTTTTGGTATCTGTTATTTTTATCAAGCTACCTTCTGAGCCCAGAAGCAAAGATAATGGAGAATCAGCATTAGTTTCTCTGAGAGAAGGCAAAAGGAGAACAAGATATATTCTTGTACATTTGATATGCATATTTTTGGGAGTTACACAACTTTAGTTTTGCAAAGCAATTTTCTGAACTTTCAGTGACAAACAAATCTGATCTGAAAAATCTTACATCAGCAGGGCTGCTTTGCAGATGTTATTTGTGCCATTTATTTATCAAAAATAACTAGAAAATGTTTTTAAAACATCATTTCAGACTGTACAAATAGGAATGTGACATGGGCTGTCTATTTTACTTATACTGTTTTACTGCTTCGTATTCTGAGCAAACAGAGAGGCTATTTTCCCCAGGGGTTCAGGAGGGCATACTATTTCATTTCTTCAGAAAATTGTTTCTCTGGATTTCAATCTTTTCAGCTAGATATGACAAAATATAATATCAAGAACACTTATGCTTTTTATCAGCTCTATTTTCAAAGCATAAATAATAGATCAGTATATATTTAAGTCAGGTGACCAAGTCTTATTTCTGAAATCAAATAAGCATTTTGCAATTTTTAAATGATGCTGTACATTTTCACTACAGTATCATTATGCCTTTAAAATGCTTTGAAAAGACTAATTTATAAGCATGAAGTGATTTTGAAGATATTTCACTAGTGTTATAATACCTCACTCAGGTAGCATTCAATTTTCTGAATCCTTGGGTTAATGAGGCAAATAAATCAAAATTAAATTGGCCTAGGGAAAAAAAAATGAAATAAAATTGCATCTATTACATTATACATCCAGAGACTCCTTCAGTACTGCTCACAATGGCTAACAATATTCTAGCTCTCAGAATCATTACACTTACTCAGAAACTGAGACTAATCTCACAATCTGAGATTTTAAAATCAAGTATATCAGACTTCATGACTAGATGAACATAACACCTTATTATGATATATCAGGAGTAATCACAAGATGTTGTGCACAGTCTTAGTCAAGTACCTTCTACTAAAAGTCCATAATTTCAGCTGCCCTACCATTTGTTCTCTAACCCAACAAATTCCTTCCAGGAGGATTTCACCATTGCAAACTGCTAAGTCTTTTCTTTTAAGATAAGCCTTAAAAAGAAAATACATTCTGCCACCAGGCTGTCATTCCCCATTTTTTAAAATGCCCCAAAATCACACAGATGTAGGCAAATAGCTGAAACAAACAAAAATCCTAGCATTTCTGAAAAATAAATACTTCTAGTCATACTGCTATAGAAGGAATCGTGGAAAAAATATTACCTTCACCCCCTTCTCTAAAATATGAGAGTAAGGAAATATTTTATAGATACTATAAAAAGGATCCTACTGTTGAGGAATACCAGTGTTGTCAGCTCCTTTTAAAAAATGGTTAATAATGTACATTACAGAGAACTAAAGAGGCCTAAGTTGTTACCAGAAGTAATAACTTCAGCATGAGCAAATAACAATCAAGAAATACTGACATGCAATGAGCAGTTACCATTGTTATCCTCTTATTACTTGTTACTGTTACAGTCAAGAATAAATGCACTTCTCTACCCAGAGTCACCTACGTGGACAAGGGCAGCCTTTCAGCCTATGGAACTTATGGAGCCCCAGTCGAAAAATGAACTTCCCCACTGAGCTGTCATAACCACCATCACTTGCTAAGTCAGCAGCATAGACTCAAAATTTCCAGATATACAATATTTACATTTTTTAATGGAAAACACTGCAGAAAAGTAGGTTAGGTATTTTTTCCCAAAGTATTAGCATTTAAAATTTAATGACAGTTAAAAAATCCAACAACTCTAATTTTCTGCTTATTTTAAAGGAGTTAAGGGCCCAAGTACCCTTACGTAGCACAGGCCGAAAGCAAAAAGAAACAACACAGAAACATGTTTGTACCTTGTCCCCAGGTAACACCTTCCTTGTGGCTTTGCAAAACAATTTGTATGGTCAAGAGCTTGTGTAGGAGCAATTTATTTGGTGATTTAATATATTTGTTTTGATTTTCCTCCCTGAGGACAAACAACACCCCAAGAGTTAAGAATTTTCTCTTGCTAGAAAGTAGTGACCAAATCTGTTAGACATCCTTCCATTGCATTAGAAAAGTTTTTAGTTTTATCAATCTATAACAAGTGTGTATGTACAGCAAGTGACCAACCTCCACAGGCAGGAATTAAAAGACAAAGCCAGCCTAGCAAAAGCACCCTCTGCTCATGGTAGGTTTGGAAGAGTGGCTCCATTCAGTCCCTATTCCACATCAGCCACTGGGGTCAGCTGCCTTCTGTGCCCCAGAAGGGCCAAATGGTATTGGGGACTAGGGGTTTAGATTTTTGACAGCTTAAAGAAAGCCATTCCAAAAGGTGTTGATTCCACCTCAATACAGAACAAAATAAGCATTTTCTCAGCTCTTGAATTTAACGTTCAGTGCCTAACTCCAGCACACTGACACTGCTCAGTGCTTGGCTACTGAGGAGGCAGGTATTTTAGAAGAACATGAAGTTCTGCTTCAAATTATTCCTTCGAGTTTAGGTTGTGACAGACAATGCTGACAGAAAGTCACCATTCAATGGTTACTCAATTGCTTGCTCAGAATGACACAGTAATTTTACTCTGATTCTTAGTCCACAGAACAGAAACCACAACTGCTATCAGTCCTCTCAAGACCTTATGCTCTTTGGCATAAGTATTGATTTGTGTTTTATAGCGCTACCAGGTAGTGGTTATGCACTATTATTATCCAAATAATTTATAACAACAAGTGAGAAAGAACATCTGGAAATAAACCAAATGTATCTTGATCTGCTCAGGAAAAAGATGAAACATTGCTGGGGCACCTAAAAACAGCCTCTTAAATCAGTATGTGATGCACGTCTGAGATGCTCTCATGTTCTGAAAGGCACTTAAAAGCATGTAAACTTGCATTATTACCATGCACATAACCAACTCATTAGTATTATCATGGGAGCAACATGAACACAGTGACATGTCAACTGTCTGCAGGATCACGTTTTAGCTGTAAATTAGAATATAAAACTTAGGAGTATGTTAGAACACAACAAAAATGGTTAAAGAAACTCTCCCAGAAAATATTGGAAAAGCCAATGGCACCAGACTCCTTTCTACCACTAAAACAAAGTTAATTTGAAAGCCAAGATTCATTTGAAAACATTCACCTGTAAATCAGAAAGTCCCCAGAGATTAATTTCTGCACTTATGCTATTTGCAAAAAATATTTAACTTAAAAGGCATCCCTTTTTCCCCCGAAATAATTGCTTGCAAGATGAGAACTAAAACACAATCTGAAGTGTAGTAAGGTAATTGCTGCACTTACTGCCCGTGTCATGTTGATGTATTACTACGTATCAAAGGTCACAGTTCTGTACTCATACATTATCAAATTTGAAAGAGCAATATTCGAATCTGACCAACCTTTAAAATGCCCATGTGTGAAAATGGATGCAGGCTAACTTGGATTTAAAAAAAAAAAAAAAGAACCCATGTTTCAGAAGCTGAGGGGTCAATCAAGCCAGACTGACAGGGTTACATGTCACTTCTGTGCATCTAATACCCTCTTAGATTATCAATGAGGTGCAGTACACTGATCACAAGCTAAAGCAGCTGTGCTAATGAAAATGAAACAGTCTGAAAAAATTAGGTAATACAGGTCTGTGACACAGGGCAGTACCTTGTGGATGATAATGGAGGAATAAGGACATAAATCACCATTTAGATACAATAAAACCTGTAATACCCGCCCTGAAGTGTCGATGGAATCGTGGGCCAAAGTCAGCATCTTCCCAACTCCACAATTCCCTCTGAAGCTGCCACATAATTTCAGTCCTGAGTCAAGGCAGGTTTTCCCTGCCTCTACTTCAGCACACACAAAATTTTGCAGCCCCGTGCCAGCCTGACCTTTGAGGGTGGAGAGCTGGCTGCTCATGCCATGAGCCAGGAGTTCTCACAGTTGGTTGAAGCACAGATAAATGGGTCTTATCAGAAACTACTCAACCTTGAACAACTTTCTTCTCCTACATATGCCAGTCCAACTGGGGGGCAGGGACTGCACTAAAGAGGCAGGGCCACTCTCATCCTTGTTTGGTAACATATGGGGTCCTTAAAAAAACCCAAATAACAACAAAATTCAAGTTGATTGAGTACAGTCAGCACAGAAGAAACTATTAAACAGAATTACCACCTTAAATCATAAATTAAGCTCAAGTAAATAAATAGCTTTTTCATTATCAGTTTTTTTCTTGAGAAGTTACACACACAGCAAAGACAGCATATATTCAAATAAGGTATACAATTTAACTTCACATGCTTTAAAATTTGCTTCATTTGGTAAAATAGTAAATTTCAAAAGGGGAGCACAAGTTCAAATATTTTCTCAATAACAAGCAGAAAAGCTAAGACAGACATTTCATTAAGTCTATTACAGCCTAAGCATTCACATTAATTAATGTTTTTGCCATTGATTTTAAGGGAATTTCAACTGTAGGTGATGTACTAGTCAAGGCCACAGCTAGGATTAAAATGATACTTCTGATTAAAGATACTATTTATAGTACATAAACACACATACCCTTTACTAATGCAACAAGGCTATTACAACAATGGCATCCATAAATATACAGGATCTCCTGTTTAAATAAAAGCTCAATATACAAAAAAGGCAAGTACAAACATTCCTAAAGAAATAACTTTCACATTTCCTTTAAAACATCATTCAAAATAGTTTTCTTAAAATGAATTTTCTTGGTGGTTTTGTAAATTGTTTTTGAGTGCTGAACAAGTCAAAATTAAGTTTCATCAACTGAGTAGAACTCCTTGAAGTGATGCAAGGAATTAGAGGGCAGATCACTTGAGAAGAGCTGGAAGGTCTTTGTTGCTTGAGTTTTCTACAAATCCAGCTTCTCTATTTTCATTGAGGCAGCAAAATAGAGAGAGAAAGAGAGAAAGAATTATTATTTCAATATAAGTTACAAATTTAGAGATGACTTTGAATTTACAAATTGAACACCCAAAATTGTCAGCTCTCCAGTATCTGCACCCCTTATTTTCTCCTATATCTCATTATCTCAGGATTTTGCTGCATGTATTCCTCTCTAGCAGTTGCAGTCTCCCTTTTGCATATTATTTTTGTCACACAACAAAAGGAGAATACATGATTTCACAGTGGCAAATACTTATGAAGCCCTCCTGGAAAACATTAGTAATCATTTACTGAAAATCCTAGCAGTACAATGATATGTACATACAGTGGCAGTCCTGAAATACATTTAAACCCACAGTGACTACTGTGAGAAGTAATCAGTATTACAAGACTTGGTCAGGACACCCCCTTCTAACCTAAAATTTAAGTCATGATCAAATTGATTTTATGCAACCTTGAAAGTTGTATTATGATACAGTGCTTTAGATTTTTCACTGTTGCAAAGTTAAATAATTTATCAAGAATCTTTGAAGTGTTTGCTTTAATCTCAAAACCCCATGGTTTGGGAACAAATTATTGTATAATCAATACATTTCATTTTAAAGCCCTTCTCACTATCCTGCCTATCATATACCTCTCTAGATCTTATTCTTCATAGAATCACAGAATTGTTATTCTTTCAGAGAAAAGATTGAATGTGACCTGACAAGACCCCAGAGAGGTCCACAAATCAAAAGCAATGGTAAAGTCCAATTCCTTGAGACTCGCCATCGTAAGGGACAACTCAATTTATTAGTTTTTTAAATGCTGGAGGATAGCAGTTCCTACTGTTAAACACTATTAGAGCTTATTCTATTCGCTGTGTAAACAAACCCCCAGTAAAAACCTAGTGCTAAGAAATTCCCACCTACTCAAGATGCCATCCTTTTCCTCCCAACACCCAGAATCCAAAGCATGAAGTACTCTGAATTTCAAGACTACCAGACAATCTCAACTAAGACACATTTCTGATAGAAGTTTACAGGTTGTCCTCTGACAAACTTTGGTGCATTACTACACACCAGGACATGGAGCCAACAGCCGTACATCAGTCAGCCCCATCAGTTGTAATTCCTTGCCTTCATCACCCTCCGCAAACCTGAGACGTAGAAATTCCACCTAAAGACCACACCATGGAAGAGAGGAGCACTGCCACAGACCAGTAACCATTTCACATGCATTTTCCTGTCAATGAATCAAAACTTTCTGACAACTGTCAAAAATCCCTGTCATCCATATACTGCTATTAAATGCAATCTTAAGCAATAATAAGAAAGCACACACCATCAATCAAACACAATCCACTGGCCATGGAGCAATCTGTTATTGCCCTCTCATTCTCCAACTTAATTTTAAACTTAATGCCTCCTGCAAGGCTATTTGTCCAAATTATTAGGAACTTCAAACTTCCAGTCTTTATTCCTGGAAAACTTACTCTCCTCCTGATGTTTATGCATTTGACGTATCTGTAGCCTTTTTTTAAACTAGCTTGTATTAGGGGTATGTTTCTGTACTCATTTAGAGGCTCACTATACCAGAAATCTGGACAGGGTTGCCATTTACCAGTTCTAGAAGGGAACTGAAACATGAGATGCTGAGATCTGAGGCATTAACCATGTGACTGGACAAGAAAGAACCTCTTAAAAGCTATTAGGGAAAAAAAAAAAACAAACCAAACCAAAACAGTCCGTAAGACATGGAAGGAAATGAAGGCCTGATGATTTTACTTGAGAACACTCAGTGAGCTGGTCAAACGATTATTTGCCAAAGATACAAAATGAATCTTCAAGGTTATTGTTCTAGTGCAACATTCGCACACAGGAGATTCCTTACCCCATGAACAGTCTTCCTCATTGTAGAAGACCTAACAAAGTTATTTAGTTATTTAAAAGTTATTTAAAACTTTCTTTGCATCCAGTACTCTTGTATTGAATGTGTTCAGACTTTACCAAGATTAAGACTAAGTTTTTAACAGCAAACTCAGCTATTGAATAATGAAAGTTTCCTCTAGCCTACTCACTCCTCCAGCACCACAAATCCACAAGTGCGCAAACATTGCTAAGTTGAGAACCATGTACCAACAAAGAAATGTTTCTGCTAGCCTTTGAAGGTTAAAAAGATTATAAATCTCTCATAATAGCTAGACAGCTTTTTTCTACCAAGTGATTGCCATATGCTTTTTCTGGAATTAACTCTAAAAAGCAAACGAACTTCTCCAATATGATTTGTCAATTGCATCCCTATTATTTCTGACACAAGAACGTGATATTAACCTGAGTTATGTACTGTCATGTGGTAACAGCCAAACCCTACTACATTTTCTGAAAAATCTCTTCAAGCTCATCTTTTTTCTCTCTTGATTAAGACTTTGTTCTAAAAGGAGAAAACATTATCCCTTCCCTCCCCCCAATATGTTTCACTCTGACATTCTTTTAAGTCCTTCCATCGGTTTCTATTCATGCACCACATGGGGCTCAACCTTCTTGACTTCAAAGCAACCATACACACCCCTAGCCAGTTGCTTTTGATAACCTCTAGGCCATTCCTAAAGCATCAGCTTCTGCATTATTTTTGTTTGTCATTCCTGGGGACCATCTTTTTCCTGCATGGAGACTAAACAGATTTCTTAAGAAATCATCATACCAAGATTCCACTCAATGTTTTAATTCTGTCAAAATGTCCAAGGGCAATCAATTGTGTTCTCCTTTAGACGAAGTATTAGAATTTGAAATCTCATTGCATTTTTTAATGCTGTTCTGCTGACTTCTAAGTAAAATTTAAATTTGATCACCTCATTTCAATTCATTTTGAGCTAGAACACTCATTTGTCTTTTGTGTCAGAATTTTTACACAGCCCAGATAATTCTTCCCTAATTTACAAACTATGTTTGACAAAAGGAGATCTCTGCTGTTATTCACAATATTCCAATCAATAAAAACATACCAATAAAAACATACCACCAACAAGCTTGCTAAGTATTACTTTACTATCCCACTCAAGCTTGCTTTTCATCCCAGCCACAGAAAGAAGGGGCGCTCCTATGACATCTTAGAAGCTTGGTCCTGTGAGAAATCTCAGTACTTTAGTAAAAATTGAGATTCAAGTAAATGCCAAGAAGACAGAAGACAACAAAACATGAAACCTCAGTATTTCTTTATTCTTTTCCCTCTAATTTCTTCCATTTCATCATCCTTAAGAGTCAAACTGCAACTGCATTAAATTTGACTGACAATTGCTGTACTTTTTTTATCTACATACTCCTACTTCCAAGGTTTTTTTGGTGTTACAAAGACATGACTAAGTGTGGCTACTGCTGTTCATTTACAGGTAATTTTGGATTTCGACTCAATTCCTGTTGGACAGGTGCCTTTTACTATTGCCACACTTACAGTACACAGCAGCCAAGAAGCAACTGCTGCAGAAGCAAAATCCTCTTCTCGTATCGATATCAGGACTGGGGCACCCACACTTGGCAGGAGTAACATGTGAATGCTTACTGTAAATTGAGAAGAGCTTAGTCTATAACCATCATATGTATCATCATGAGCCTGAACTCACCCACAGATTAATTAACCCTGTACCCTCATGTACTAGAGCTGCTTTAAAATCCTGAAAAATTACAAAGTTAAAAATAGATTTTTCTCTACCAAAATTCTAGGACATTCTTAACAATCTTCAAGCCTTCTGAAGCAGTTAATGGAAATGACTGCTCAGACACTTTTTTAAAGTATGGAAGTCTTCCAGGAAAGTTCTATCATGCACTTAAAACACACTTAATCTTCCTGTGCTCAAAAGTTACAGGTATTTTTAGGTCACAAGCAGGTTTTCACATTCTAAAAAGTATTTCTTTTCACATCAGGTTGATTGTCTCTACTTGATCCTTCAGTGATATATTAAAAAGTACCAATCACTTCATGAAAAGTTGTTCATGTCACAGTCAAGAATCTTGGGAGAAATAACACTCCACCCCACTCCAAATACTGAGTCCCCTTTTTCAAAAAAAAAAAAATCATATTCCCAAAATCCTAAAAAGCATCAGTTTATTCGGCAAAAGCAGGACATGTGAAAATATACGTCCCAGGCCAATGAAAACATTTCTCATATATAGGTCCAATATCAGCAGTTTTCTCAGTACACGCATTACTGCTCAACCGCTGCTTGTCATAGAATGGATCTAAAAATCACTCTACAAAAGACCAGACACTTTAGATACATATTTTTAAAAGGAAATCATATCTGTGACTATAGTAACCTTAAGTTCTGAAGTGACGCAGTAATTCATGCCTTCATATCCCATATGAGGGATCAGGATGTCAAATTTTACTTGCTTTTAGCTCTTATAATGTAAGTACATCCAACAATTTACTGTGCCAAATAACTCACATGGCCTGTGATTTTTTTCTCTCCAAAGAAACAAGCCTTTAAGCAGATAATTCAGTAAGCTACAAAATGCAGTGTAGAAATTAACAACTTACAAAATAAGTAAGCTTTGCCACCTTTCAGGCAAAATTATTTCCATTTTAAGTAAATTCTGTAATCTAAAATATATTCTCTGAAAGTATTAAAAAATTAATTCCCCTATCACTTTGTACCCTATACTTACGTCATCCTGTAAGACATGTTTAGAAAAGGGACTGTTTTCTTTGTATTCCCAACTAAGTCACACACAAAATGCTTATTTGCTAATTGTTTATATAAGAACAGACAAACACCTATGAGTACTCCTTTAATCACATGCCTACATTGTCTATTAAGACACCTAATTAAAATATGAATTGCAATTTAGATAGTGAAGCAGAAAAAAAAAATTCCTCCTTAATCTAAATACAGACCAAACTTGATTCTGACTGATATAAGGCTGAGCTTCTAAACTATCCCCAAAGAATCAGAAAATAAAGCAAGTATTTGAAAAAGAAAATAATTATTACATGAACAGCAATGATTAATGTCTTGTACAAAGACATGGCTACTAAGGTCAGTCACATTTAGAAACATGCTTTTCTTGTAGAGGACTCTTAAGCTACTAAGATTTAGAGGGTTTGTTTTATTTACAGTGTAAAATCCACTTTCCTTTGGAACCAAGACAATAGATTAAAAATGGTTTTGAAACTTCCCCTCTCCCTGTAGTAAGGTATAGAACACTGCACAAAATAAAACTTTTATCAGAAGAATTACTATACCAACCAAGTTACACATGGTCAGCATTTACTTCTAAAAAAATCTGATTGACTTAGGTACCTCCCAGACACCAGAAAACTTCTAATCCAGGATCCCAGCTGTTATATTTAACAGGAAACGTGTAAAGTGTCCTTAGCTTAAAAAGCAATGCAATAAAAAAAGAAAATTACATTTTCAGTAATCCAGCAGCAAATATTCATTGCAATTGTAACACTAAATAGTATCAACAAGCTTTCGGTACAGTTAGAAAAGCCTTTTGGCAAATGCACATGCACTTCCCCTTTTCATCAGGGATCTATTTCTATTCTATCAAAGCCACCTTAGCTACATAGAGACATGCTCCTTTTAAGGTGGCACATTCCTTCTGAACTTTAACAAAGTAACTCTAAAACAGCTGCATACAGCAGAACATAAATTCTCTTCAGTTTTAGGAATCACAAAGCAAGTATTGCTGCTAGATGTCTTTATTTTCCTTTAACAAAATACACAAAGGCACAAAATTCACTTATATCTTGTCATTATTGTACAGGTATAAATAGTGCTTTGTATTCAAGTACAATCAAGTGCAGAGACTTTCTATATTTTATGTAAACACAAAACAGTTTTGCATGTAGGTGCCTCTGGTTCATCTGCAACGCAAACACCAAAGGAGATGCCATTTATCCAAGTGTCATTTAACTGAATTCTGTCAAAAAGTTAGACAATGAATAATATTAACACCAATGCAATGATACCTTCATACACTTAAGTCAAATGTCGGATGACACTTTAGCTTGTAAACATCTGTGTATTAAGCACGTACTCAATTCATTTTAACAGGGCAGCATTCAAAAATATCTTAAGTTCACTATGCCAAACTTACTAGGTCAGTTGCCATCAGTAATTGCTCTTTATGTGTGACAGCTAAAGAGATGTCAAATTCTAAGTCACCCTTAGCAAAGCTTGTACTTTGAAGCTTTTAAATATGCAAACTAAACAAGGGCTACAACTGTTAGACTTCAACCAACTACACATTCTATGTGTTAACTTAAAGAGACATGCTTAATTTACAATACCCACTTTTACACGTAGCTTTGACACACTGTGGCAGTTGAGGCAGTTTAAGCCCAAGCAGGATTTTTACGTTGTACCATTAAAAAAAAGCTCACCTGAATAGTAACAACAGGCATGAACAAAGCTAAAAACTAGCTACAGAAGGCACTTGAAGTACTTTATTCTGCTTTTATTAAAGATTCTTCACTTTGTTCAGCTGAAGTAGACTCTGAAATTGTCTCTTCAGTTGCTGAAATGTTTTCTGCTTCTTCTTTTTCAACTTCTTCAGCTAGATTATCATTTAGATGTTCAGAACTTGGTGCTTGATCATTTGTCTCATTTGTCTCAACGACCTGGGCCACATCATCTTCAGATTCTGTGAAAAGAAAAATGACAAAATAGTAATTCCCAGAAATTAAGAGGCAGCTAATAGTCTTGAAAAGCAAATGACACATTTTGCAATCACATACAGGTTTTGACTAGTAATTGCATGACATTCTCAACTTGTAAAAACTACTTGATTTTTCTAAGATAGTGACAAGTAAAACAATTAAAATTTAAGAAAAAAATAGAAAATACTATGGAAAAGGACTTCGCTCCCACTAACAAAATACTATGTATTATTTGCATATGTTCACCCTCAACAGAAGTTTTGTAAGCTTGCTCACTAATGAGAGACATTAGAAACACATGATGGTAATTCGGTTTCTTTGTGCTTAGTAATGTCCATTTCACCAACTGTTTAACTTTTTTTACAAGGGTTCAATCTGTACAGAATTAAAACTTTCTCCTTGACAAAAACTACTTTAAACATAAGGAGTCTGATAACCAGGAAAAAAAAAAACCAAGAACAAACAGAAAACCAAACAAATATATCAAACCAGCCAATGAAAATTACTATATATTCTATCTTCCCAGGGGTAGTGTAGGAAGGTTGCACAGGAGTATACTTACTCTTCATCCGGGATGGGAGTTTCTTTGATGCATATTTTTAAGATCAAAAACATTTATTGTAAGCACTGCCTCTAAAGAACTAAATTCCAGCTTAACAACAGGACTTCAGTCGCATTTGAGAAGTAAGAGTAGTATTTTGAAGTAAGCATAAGCACTGAAAAACTGGACACAGTGATGCACTAAATGACGCAAAGGTACTGTAGAATGGTATTACTGACAGCAGTTCATTGACTGACTAGTATTAATGCATACTGTGAAGGTCAACAGTATGCAAAACTGATGCAAAGTTACAGCTCAAAAATGTTAGTTTTATCAGATGTTTCTTACTTCACAGAATCATAGAATGGTTTGGGTTGGAAGTGACCTTAAAAATCATCTAGTTCCAACCTTCCCCTAAACCAAGTTGCTCAAAGCCCCATCCAACCCAGCCATGAAAACTTCCAGGGATGGGGCAGCCACAGCTTCTTTGGACAGCCTGTTACAGAGTCTCATCCCTCTTCACAGAGAAAAATTTCTTCCCAATATCTAATCTAAACCCACTCTTTCACTTCATATCCATTCCACCTTGTCCTACAACATGCACTTGTATAAAGTCCCTCTCTCCAGCTTTCTTGAGGGCCCTTTAGATCCTGGAGACCTGGCTCTATAGTCTCCTCAAAGCCTTCTCTTCTCCAGGCTGTACAGCCCCAACCCTCACAGCCTGTCATCACAGGACAGGTGCTCCAGCCCTCTGACCATGTTTGTGGCCCTCCTCCAGACTTGCTCCAAAAGCAGACTGTCCTTCTTATGTCAGGGGCCTGCTGTAGTTTAACCCAGTCTGCAAGTGGGTTGCAGACCAGACACTTGCTTACTCCCTGCCCACTCTCCTGCCACCCTGGTGGGATGGGGAGGAGAATCACAAAGAAAGTTAAACACCTGAGTTAGAATTAGAACAGCTTAATATGTCAACAAATTAAAACAGTAACAACTACAAAAAATGGCCTAAGCAGGGGGAAGGGGGAAGAGAAAGGACAAAATTAAACACAAGTGATAGCAAATATGATGGCTCCCCGCCTGCTGACCGAGGCCCAGCTATCCCCCAGCAATGTTCAGCCCCTCACATCCAACTCCCCCAGTTTATACACTGTCCCTGACATTCTATGCCGTGGAACACCCCTTTGACCTATCCTGGCTATGCACCCCCAACTCCTTGTGTATCTCATGCTGGCAAAGCTGGACACAGCTCTCCAGGTGGGGTCTCACAAGAGCAGAGTAGAGGGGGAGAATCATCTTCCTCACCCTGCTGGCCACAGTGCTTTTGATGCAACCTAGGACATGGTTGGCTTTCTGGCCTGCAAGCCACACATTGCCAGCTCACATTGAGATTCTTACCAACCAACATCCCCACATCCTTCTCCTCAGGGCTGCTCTCAATTCATTCTCTGCTCAGCTTGTGTTTCTGCTTGGGATTGCCCTGATCCAGATGCAGGACCTTGGACTTGGCCTTGCTAAACTTCATGAGGTTCACAGTTCCACCTCTCAAGCTTCTCAAGGTCCCTCTGGATGGAATCCCTTCCCTCCAGAATGTCAACTGCACAACTCAGCTCGGTGTCATCAGCAAACCTGCTGAAGGTGCACTCAATCCCACTGTCTGCATTACTGACAAAGATATCAAGCAGTACTGGTCACAACACCAACCCCTAAAGAGTGTCAGTCAAGTGCCACATGTTCATATTGATCAAAACATGTTGGGTGTCTGAAAGCAATCAGACTGCTTCAGGCTGATACAGAATTCAAGAAGAGGTGAAAGTTTTAGAACCACTGCTCTGACTTCTTGGCCCATGACTGACTAGAGGAGCTGCTGCACATGCCTGTCCAGTAGACCTTGTACAAATGCCATCTGCCACTGAGAACTTAAGACCCCGCTTCCCACACAAAGCTCCCCCTAGGCTAGTTCCAGTCTTCATTTCAAACTTCTTAGGGCAGCCACCAGTTTCTCCATTTTTTTCTCAGATTTGATCTTTCATTTTATCAAGTTTGCAGCTGACTCGCCTCCTGATTCAGCCTCCTTCCCTGCTTTCTCAACCACAGGTTGCTTACACCTGCTCTGCCTTCTTATTCCAAAATTTTTCAACCCTCCTATTTCTGTCCAAGCAAATTAATGTTCCCAGTTACTTTGCAGGCCATCCCACTCTCCCTTCTTGCTCTTCAATTTCCATCTTGATCCCATCTCTGTCTGTGTTCAATCTTTATCTCCCAACTGTCAGTTTTCTTTCTGTCTCATCTCTGCATTTTTTCTTCAGCCTCAAATTCTATGAATAAGTTTGTGCATTTTCCTGTTCCAATCCCTCCACACTTGAGTAACACTCCTTTACTGCTGCTCTTCAGGCTAGAGAAAGTATGGGATGCAAGGAAGTGGCAGCTCCATGCCCTCTCAACTCATTTGTAGCATAGCCCAACTATCACCTATTTACAGAGTTTCAGTCCTGCAGTCTTCAACTGAATGCTTAGCACTCTGCAGAAGTGACTTGTTCTTAGTCTGACAGAGGTATAGAGACTATTTGCTCAGTCTGATCAGAAGCATGTCAAACATCTACAACATCTTTGATGTAAGCCCCAGGGACAATGACAGACACCAGCAGAACCTTCTAATGAAAAGGAGAAAACCTGATGAAATGCATATTCTAACTACATTCAAAGGAACAGGATGGTGCTTTCATTTTTATATTCTACTAATAGGTAAGGAGCCATTGCCTATTTAAGCAAAATTTGTCAGGTATTAAATTATTTTTCATTTCACTCTGTTCTTGATTAAACTTATTGAAACTCTTGAAACTCTCCAGAATATAAAGAACTATAACTTTACATGGAAAATTTTGGTCCTATAATTAAGTCTGACAAAGTTACAAGAAACTAAAGAGTAGGCCCTTCAAATGAGTAGTCAGGGCAATCAGACTGACTCCAACCACAAACATGATCAGCCTTCATTAAAAATACAGTGATTCCATTTTAAACACAGCAATTAATGGAAAGTTTGCCTAAAGTCAACCTGATTTCAATACTGCATGATTAAAGTCATTGCAAGAGCAGTAGCTAACAAGTGAAAGCTCTGACTATAAACTTAAGAAGATGACAAAAGAAAATTTAAGGGTCCTTGACGAGTAATACTTAATCCATGATTTATTCAAAGAATGTAACTTTACCCACATGATCTTAATAGCAAACACAGCCCAATGCTTGCTGCATATTTAAGAGCTGCAACAATGCAACCTTAAAAAAACCTGCTCCTGGCTACAGCAGGTTTTTTCCCCTCAACACTCCTGGTTAATGCTCAGTACTTAGAAAGCATATGTACTTCACATTGTAAGTAGTCAGCCACCCCTTCTCTTGTTGCAGAGAGCATTTCACTGTGTAACCAGTGAAATCACAATACTACATCACTATTAAATTAAGTAGAAAATCTCTCTTAAGTGAGAATTCACAAAAATGGTGTAATTGCTCTCAAATATAGCTGCTTGTGCTTTCAAGACCTTTGGGATAAGTTTTCTTCATTACTACAGCTCCCCTTTAAGACATATTTTCACATAGAACATGTGTCTCACAGTAATCTGTTATAGGCTTTGATATCACAGAAAACTATTGTGAAGTCTTTGAAAAACATCAATAATAGCACAGCATTCCCTCTACCCTTTAACATCCCACCAAAAAGGCAACTTATGTTTTTCAGCAAAACTGCAATGTGGTTGACCAGAAACAATACAATTTTTAATGAAAAGAACTTGTTTACAAGTCGTTAAAACCAAAGTGAGCTAACTTGTGCCTGCTTGACAAATCACTGAGATCTAGACATACTAGTTGAACTAGGCAAAGAGCACAGCATGCAGATACTCATGTATTTGAAAAGAAACAATGGCTTAGCTAAAATATAGCAGGTTCATGCTGTCCTATGAAAGTAAAGCATATTCGTTAAAAAGGCAAGTCAAATCTCTGAAACAGAAAATGCCTCCAGTCCAGGTGGGGCTTTTTTTTTTTGTTTTTAAGAAAAAACAACACTAAACTCAGATCATTCTGATCAGAACAGTCAAGCTTATTTCTTAGCCCTTTGTCTTCCATCAGTTTTATTCCTAGAAAAGGTTTCTGCTTTATCTGTAACACTTGCCCAAAGCCAAGCTCCCCTTGTGGCAGAACTCATAGTGAGCACACACTTGAAATGGCATTATTTCTGGTAGAGAGCATTTTTGTGAACCTGTCTGTTGAACAACAAGCCAAGTTTCTGCACCTGCCTTTATACTGGAAACCCTTTCAAACATACTAGCAGTTGCTAGTTGTATTCCAAGAATCCTTACAAATGACAGAGTATTAAATCATTATAAAAATATTTGAGCAAGATGGTCAAGGAATTCCATACAAATCTAGACATATCACACAAAACAGTCCATGAAGTGCTGACCACTGTGGTGAAGTCTGAAGTTCAAAGACATCTAATGAAAACCTCTGAATATCAGCACCAGACATTCAACACAAAATACTAAAGCAGTCAATTTTTTTTCAATTGTTTCAAAATATTGCTAAATGCTAAACCTGAATAAAGAATACAGCATAACAGCACTAAACAAAGGCAAGGCAAAATTAATCAAGAGGCTAAAAGTGGTCCCTATTGGTTAAAAGTGGTCCCTGTTGGCTCTTTCAATATGATCCAAACATTAATACATTTAACAAAAGTACATAAGACAACCAACTAGCCTTTGATGGGGGCCAGGTATGGGGAATCAAAATCAAGCCATTTATGGAAAAAATAAGAAAAGAGCTGAAGTGTATTGCTTCACTCTGGTACTAAAATTTCCCAAGTTAAACTGCTGAATAAGGAAGCATAATGTTCGTGCCAGTAGTTTGCACCAGATTGACAGCTGATGACTCCACATTTCCAGAGGTTTAAAAAAAAATTCCAAAGTTCAGTGCCAACAAGACTCCCCATAAGCATTCTCCAGATCTCTTATCCACAAGAGTTGCATGTGGCATGCTTGTCACTACATGAGCACATACTGAAAAAAAGATTCAGCTTCATGCTCTACTCATTAGTCAAAGTAGCCGACTGATAAAAAATATTTATAGCATTTCTGTATCATACTATTTTGCTGTGTCTTTGCACTATACAGCCATGGTTTAAATGAATTACAGACAAGAGTTGTACTCCCCTGTGTTGTCAACATTGTGGTGAAGTTGGTTTCCTGATGTCAGTGTTTGTCTACATCTGTAAGTGAAGTTCTCTATTCTGCTAGGACAGCAGCACTTTTACTGTGGTGAACAAAAGCCTTCCCCAGAGCTCTACCTCAATGATAGTTTCATACCTTAAACTTACAATCATGGAATAAGTTCATTTACTAATAAAACCCAACTGCATGTAAGGAGTCAGGTTTCATATTACAGCTCTGACAGAAAAAGTGATTTACTGAAAATATTTTCTCATTCAGAAGAGATTCCTTTATGGCAAGTCATAGGCAGGCACTAGCCTCCTCTACATCAACAAGACATTTCTCAGATATTAGTTATGTAAAATACTAAGACATACTCTATTTCTGGCTGCTTAGCAAACATCAAGATAGAATTGTTTGTACCATCTTGGAGATTAAATATTCAGAAATGATCAGCTATTTAACCTAGAAAACCAAAAGTCTGTGTATCACTTATTTCTGATGCCTCTCTTGAAAAATTCCACCATATACTTCCTATCAGGAAAAGAAAACTGGGCAATGAAGCTCACCATTGTTTCTTTTCCTGCTGTTTTTAAATAAAGCAGCACATTAATACAAAACCACATCAGAAAGAACAAGTAATCTTCATTATTAAAGGTAAATTGGTAAAATCACATTTACTGTAATAAATCCATCCTATTTTTCTGTTAAAATGTCTGATAAAATTCTGCTTCCGAAAAAAGCATGTTCTGAGTTTTCACTCCTACGTCTGAAGTGCTTAACAGCAATTTCACACTAATTATTCAGATTTTACATTTTTTACAACATTTATAGACTCTCTCAGCAGCTCAGACCCATTATAGGCATAGTTTGATAATAACTTCTTTCAATGATAATACCAGATTAATTAGCAAACACCTCTCTCTAAAAACCTGCAGTAGGGGATAATAGTCAGAAGCGTTCCAGGCACATGCCTCCAAGAGTTGAGTACCCTTCTTTAAGGACCTCTTTGAGTCGGACAGAAGAAAACAAGCACACTTTTAAAAGATCCCAGTAACAAAGTATGTCTTTTCCTGTAAGAATCTTTTAAGTTCAAAAGTAGCCAAGAAGCTAACTAACCACTCACTGAAAAGAGGATTCTATGATTTAAGGGCATATGAGATACTTTCATTGTATTAGCTTCATACATTTGATTTCAGTCTTATTTTCATGCTAGTAACAGCACTTTTAATGAGATAAGAGCACACTATGGCACAGGAAAAGAAACCAACCAAGTTTTCACTACAATGCACTCTTTAAGGCCATGCCCAGAGACAGCCACCAGTAGATAAGACTTCCCTACTGGTTTTGTGGAGCCATCTCACACCAGAAAGTAAAGCCCAATGTTATTTTGTATATCCTGTTAAAAGTAATCAAGCAGAAGCATTCTATCACACTCTGACAGTTTCCCACAGTTGGTGTATTTCTAGCCTGAACTTCAGGGCTGCACACTAGCTGATCATTTTCCCTCCGGATCCCTGCTTAAAGTAACAAAGTCCCATCAAGCACAGAACAGCACATCTAAATGGAGATCCTCTGGTTTGAAATTATGATTTCTGGAGTCTTTTAAAACACTGCATCTTCCTGTTGGCTGTACACCAGATGCCTACTGTATCTGCAGACTATAAAATGTCTCAAAAGGAACCATGTTAAATTGAAATTGACAATTTGTCTTTGAACTACCTGAAATTAAACAAGGCAGTTTTACTAGATTTTCCTGCCCTGAGGAAAAGAGCAAAAGGAACAAAGACAGAAATTCCAACACACCTCAACCAAATGACCTGCCAAACACAGTGAAAGTTAACTACTTCGGGACATACTCCCTCCTTAACTATTTCTGTAATTTACAGTGCTACTTTTTATCTCTTTGTCAGTAACATTAGAGTGAAAAAAATTGTTATGCCATCATTTGCACAAGATAAAGACCAATATGAAGAAATTTTAGTGTACAAGAAAAAACACTACAACGAACAACCTAAGCTAGGAGCAGAGATAAGAACTGAAAAAAATTACATAAACTGCACTTACTACAAAGTCAGAATAAACTGTACTATTTCAGCTGGAATGGACCAACAACAATCATACAAGACCAACTGCCAAACCGATTGGGGGTTGATCAAAAGCTAAAGTACATTAAGGGCATTGTCCAAACGCCTCAAACACTGGCAGACTTTGGACATTGATTACCTCGCCAGGAACCCTGTTGGAGCACTATTTGAGTATTTCAGCTTGAGTATTCTTAGAAGAAAACTGAGCCCAACAGAGAGCTAGATATGGGTAATCTTATTAGACATTTAGAAAACAGCAGAATTCATGAGTTTAGTACATACCTTTTGTCTGTTGAGTCTCCTGGGGTTTTCTCTCTCTCGTTTCCAGAGGTTCAGTTTCTGATCGCAATTCTGTAGATTGCCTTTTTTCAAAACTAAAGTCTGGAAGTCGTGGAGCTTGAGGTCTAGTTTTTCTTGCAGGATTCAGGAAGAAGCAGTAGGCACACCTAAATGCTAGACAAAGCACACCCAGTAAGCAGCCTCGCTAATTAACTTCACATTTCACCTTTATTCCTATATATTCTGACAGTCCAAAACATTAAAACCAGAGAGTTAAATTAAACTAAGTGACTATCAGTACCAGAGAGTATCACTACCAAATTTACATAAGCTGTTCTATACAAGTCCTTTTTTAAATTTAGCAGACATTTGCTATTTACAAACCTGTTTGCTTTCAGCTCAGCTGTGCTGAGCACTGCTCAACACTACGAAAGATTTGATCACAATGAATAAAATAATGCAATTCAGTAGCACCAGATGTTGCCACATGGTGTTGTTCTATTCTTTCCTACAAAATAATTAAGTTGGCAGGTGATTTTTTTCCCCTCCCCTTAGGATGCCACTTTCCTCACACTCTGAGTAAGGGAGACGTTAGGAATTCCACAAGGTATGTCTCACTCTGCTTTTTGAAGAGCATTCTGCTCCAGTGGTGCTTAATTAAGAAAAAGCAGTTTTGTTTTGCAAAAGTACTGGATACCGTTTAATACTTAAATAACTGTCTTAAGTGTCCTCCCCACTCTCACCAAGACAAGGGGAGAAGAGGCAATTTCTGGTACAGTTGAGTTGTGAACTCACATGAACTAAGATGACATATAGACTACATACCTTTGGCTTCATAGGAAGCATTTAGCTTATTCTTACAGTGCAGTACATTTACTCATAAAATTAAACAAAATAAAATTAAATAGAAGACTTATCTAAGAATCGTTAGTTTATTAAGCATCAGGCTTACACTTGTGGTAGAGAGCAGGCAAAATACAACATCTGTGTTCAATAAAGAGCTGTGTCTGTCTTAAGTTATTGTCAGCCATAAATTCACGTATAGGCCCCTAGGGCTTGTTCCCACTCTTTTTCCAATACGTCCCCAGGATCATCTTGCCAAAAGAAAATTTAGTTTAAGTTCTGGTAAAAGAGGCACACTTTAATGTCAGATAGTTTCTCAACATAAAACCCTTCTGAGAACCATTCATAGCCAGTAGCAATGTTCAGGGATGTATTGGAGGAAGCTTATTTCTACTGAATAGTTTTCTACACATAAAATCCATGACCTGAAGGTCGCAATAAAGTACTTCTGAGTCTTGAAGTAAATCTTAAGATACAGAGTAATAAGTTACCAAAAAATGTTCCCACATTAAATGGTACTTCACAATGTCAGGTAAGTACTCAGATGCAACCAAAATGAAGTATGATGCATGTTAGTTATGAAACATAAGCCAAGTAATGGAGTCTAAAAAAAGATTAGCTCTTACCTACGTATTCAAACTCCTCCTTCAAAGCCATACCATTGTGAGAAAAACATTGCTGACATATAAGGGCATACCTAGAAAACATGAATAACATATAATTACATAACTAAGTAATAACACACTGAAGGAAGATGTATTTCACCTTACATATTGACTAATACCTTAGATCTTTTCTTCTAAAAGATGATTTCCCCAGTGAAATTATTACCCTTGAAAGTAAATTAAATCTGTAGATTAAATAATACTTTTTGAAGTTGTTTTAACCACAGCAAAATACTCTTAGCTACACTTTAGACCTCACAGTTCAACATATTTTCTGACACTGATGATATTAAAAGTAACATCCACTTTAAGTTTTTATTTCATTAGAATACACTTAGTACAAAAAGTAATCATAGTTAATACATTACGTTCTTATACGCCTAGACAGTTCTGAAGGCAATCTGAAAGGCATTTATAACTGATAAAAAGCTGAAATGCTGAGGCAATCAATTCCTTATTTTTTAGTTCAAAATGTAAGTCATTCACCCACTTGAGCACAGATTTTTCTTTGTATCACATGGCTAAAATCACCCAGAATAGAGGTTAGTTTTGCCCAAATATTACCAGTTTCCCTGCAAAGGTATTTTAAGTGAAGCACTGAGAAAGAGCCATTTCTCAGTTATGAAAATTTCGGACAAGTTCATTTTGCAATCTTTTTACATTGATATGTCTGGCTTAAACAAAAAGGTTAAGAAGTTTCCTTTTCCCTAGGTGCTTTGGTATCTCTTGAAGAACATTTCACCTGTTCTGAGGACCATCACCAACCAAATATTCAATGACTCTATCCACAACTCCTCTTTCTCGAGGAAGAACAGGTCTTGCCAAAGGAGGGCCTGGAGGATGAAGACCTAGAAGACATGAATTGTATAAAAATTATTTTCCACTATATTATTATATAATATATTTTCCTCTGTGTGCTAGTGTAACAAAATAATTGCATCTACTTAATATACGTGGGCATATTTGTTAGTCCACTAGGAAAGTTGTAAGATTTTTCAACTCACAATAGTTGAAAAATCCCTCTTCTGATCCTTTAGTTCATAATTGTATTAAATCACTCCATTTTTACACCTTGTAAATAAATTTATAATTCCTGAAGAACTTTCTGCATCAATAGTATTCAATAATTACTAACCAATAGAGGCTTTTTAAGAAAGAACTTAACTAAGTTCTCTTCATATACTCTCAACTCTGAAAACTTACACTTCTAGATTACGCCAACAAATCTGGCAAAATCAATGACAGTAGTAGAAGAATCAGAGATCAGGGCAACCTGGTCTACTGGAAGATGTCCCTGTCCATGGCATGAGTGTTTCAAATAGATTACGTTTAAGGACCTTTAAGGTCCCTTAAAATCCAAACCATTCCATCATTTTAGGAAGACGTTACCACAGAAACCCTGCCTTACTTCTGTGTCATTACTATAAACTATACCACCTGAGCATGCCCTCAGTGTGCATTCAGTCTACACATTAAAACTATCCAGCTGTTTGCCATTTTAGTAATCCCACATTTAATGACAAGTTGGATACTTTCAGATTTATGCTTAGTCAAAGAAGCCAGAAGGCCACTATAAAGATAGTATTTTCCCCACATATTTAACAAACTGCTATCAAAATGAAACTCATTTAAAAGCAGGTAAGAGCAATGGTTGGTACTTTTTCACCTCTACATATAGCAGTTAAAGTAAAACACTGGCACAAGCTTCTCTTTCCACAAAGTTTTAAAACATCTGGTCCATTGTACAAGACCACTGCAAACTACCAATTTCCATTTATACAACTTTGAGTTCTCATGTCTACTTTCTCTTGCAGCCTTAGAGCAGAACAATCTAGGCCTGGCATGTAAGGCAGAATAAGCTAGGCCTAATGTAAGAAACTCAAGTCTGAATCATTCCAATGCAACCATTCAAATAACTAAGTATGGAGGGGAAACATTACACATATAAGCACAGGAAGTATTATGTTACAGTACTTTCAACAAACAGTCCTGAATGTAAGATAATGCAGCATTTGGAGGATGAGAGGGGAAGACTTAAAATCTATTCACATAAGAGCATTATGAATTACATTCAGAGTCCTCAAAACAAACAAACAAAATAAACAATGTTCGAGTAGGACAATGAACCAGTCTTTCAGAACTCTCAAACGGGGACAAAATGGTCAGCTTCAAGCTACCTCAAGACAAAATCGTGACATCTGACAAATAAGACTGTTTAACTCTACAACAAAATTACTTGTAAAAATGCAAAAGTCCTATACAAGCTCAAGATAGCTAAGAAGTAAGACAAAAATCAGCTAGTATTAGCAGGTTTCATACTGAGATGAGCATATGGCAATCTGAAGCCCTGCAAGAACTAAGTATATGTAATTCATAGAAATTAAATACTGAAGGTGCAAAAAGAGATCAGTGCTTTCTCTGAGAGAGTTCTGGCTTGTGGCTATTCTCACTACATCCACTAGAAACAAATATAGAAACAGCATGGCTTGAAAGAAAGGCTTTTAGTGACGAGAGAAGTCCGCCTACAATTCTCTTTTCAATTTGCTGTATGCTTCCAGTGCTTTTCTTGATATGTTTCACACAATCCCCCATAATGACCAATAAACAAAGAGGAAGCTATAGGGTAAAACAAACTAAAATCATTGTCTCAATATGCAAAAGAGTAAAACAGATTAAACCCACTGTTTAAAAATGCAAAATAGAATTTTTTTTTAAATCCAAACAAAGGACAACTAAGAGAGTAAAGTTTGTTAGTATGTTGAACTAATTCAGAAGGACATTTAATTGAAAGATATTGTGGAAATAACTGTTGACTTCAAGCTTTACAGGATAGTTCAGATCTAGTTTTCTTATAGCAACTTAGGCACAGCATCAGGACAGGCACAGTCATAGCTTCCAGCACTTTGACAAACATACACATAGAACTAACATGTATCTCTCAAGTAGAATATTCATAGAATATGTTGAGTTGGAAGGGACATCAGGATCATGGAGTCCAACTCCTGGCCCTTTACAAGACACTCCAAAAATCATGCCATGCGCCTGAGAGAACTGTCCAAACACTTCTTGAACTCTGTCAGGCTTGGTGCTGGGACCACTTCCCTTGAGAGCCCATGCCAGTGCTCTGGGTGAAAATAAAAACCTTTCCCTGATAACCAACCTAAACCTCCCCGACTCAGCTTCGTGCCATTCCCCTGGGCCCTCTCACTGGTCACCAGCTGTGAAGACATCAGTGCCTGCCCCTCTGCTTCCCCTCATGAGGATGTTGAAGAGCACAGTGAGATCTTTCCTCAGTGTCCTCTTCTTCAGGCTGAATGAATCAAGTGATACCAGCCATTCATAAATCTTTACCTCCAGACCAGGAGGCAAAAACAACACAGATCTTACTATTCGACAATCTGATCCAAGACAGCTTCATGTTTAAATATAGCATTAAAAGTAACTGCCAGCAAATTACTGTTTAAAGCCTCCTACCTTCTAATCTTCACAGACAGAAGCAACAAAGGAAAGAGTAACTAATGGCAGAATGTTCTACATTGTGGTAAACCTCAAGCTCAATGCCACATACAGCTAACCTCTCTCATCTATGGCAAACATCAACCATCGCAGGAATCAAATATTTTCAGTAGTGCCCTCTTATAGTGCTACACATAGAACAAGACTAATCTTGCCAATAAGGCTGCAGTATTTCTAACAGCACAGTCTTTCAAGACACATTTAGTCAGTAATAGATATTTGACCTAAACGGACTGTCCTAATTAAGAGCATGAGAAATTTTGTTCAGAAAATACTACAGTTTACAGCCCACTAGTACGTACAAAAAAGTTTCATACTCAACACAAATGTTTTTAAAGTAGGCCACATTTTCAAAAACAAGAAAAATTAATTCAGGAGATAGCAAACAGTGAATGCATTTACAAGATATCCCAATATTCTCTCCTCAAGCAGGAGACCAAGAAAACCTTCACAGTAGCAAGACAGAACACATTCAGTGCAATATAAACTGGATTCTGCTAAAGCTGTCCAAAGTAGAGGTCAGGCAAAATTCATTTCCTAAAGCTTCACAAAAATCTGAAAGACCCAATGCTTCCATCAAAAAAAGGCACTGATACGATCTGCAATAAAATGAAAGCTCTAGAAGAATTTTGTGAATACCTGGTTTACGCTCAAATGTTTATTTAGACCAAGTTTTCATATGACTTGTAAGTTATCAATATATGAAGTTTCTAAAACTCAATACACAAGGTAAAAATTTAATAAAGTTACCTAGAATGAAACGTCACAACACATTCCAACAACAACTTCAATTACCTGCCCTACTAATAACTCAAACCAATCATCTTGGTTCTCATGCTGTTATGGACACCAGTAATTAATATGAACATCAAAAGCAATCATTGTAGAAAGACTGGTCATTTTTGCGAAGCTTGGCAAACTCTCAACTACCTGCTGGTTATTAATTTTCAAACATATGGGAGCTCTGTGGTAATACATGTTAAATTGATTCTCCCCTACAAAATATAGTATAATGAAAATGAATTATTAATCTTCTGTAAAATAGAGATAATTAAGGCTATTCATATTTATTGTAAGTCATGCATAAACTTAGATGCAATATTATTCTTATAGATACCGAATTTACATACTTTTCATTATAACTACATGACTGAGATTTTATATGCCTGGAAGGTTTGGGAAGAGAGCTTCCATATTAACTGACAATTGCAGTGGCTCCCATTGCTATCAGTGACAAAGTAACATGTTTGGTCAAAATACCAGTTACTAGAGAGGGAAAAAATGCCTGTAAGGCATTGCCACAAAAACCACATTAAATATTTTAAATCGCAAGCTTGGCAATTGTCCTTTCAAACAAGTCAGTTACTTTATTTTCCTTCTTCCTCTAAACCATTTATTCAGTAAAGACTGGATTTCATCCTGCTTATTCAATGTGCCTGAATTGTCCCCTAAGAATAATGCTGCTAATACAGCTGATATTTTATTATACAGTCAGCTTCCTTAACAAGGAGCATGCAATTTTAAACTCATTATGGAATTTTCGGTAATCAGATATCAGTAAACATGGTTTGCAACCAAATGACCAATTTCCTGGTGCAAGGAGCTAATTTCTGGTATTTCAAGATAATCAAGACTTACTAATAACTTGCCTTTACAGTTCACTTCAGGGATAAAAACAAATTTAGCGGTTTCATATTATAGGTAAAGAATTACTAACAACAAATAAGGCTTAGAGGACTCTATAGAAAAGTGAGATCACAACTTTCCATGCCAAGTTTATTCCACCACACTGAACACCAGGATAAGGCATCTTAACATTCAGCTTCCTAAGACCTTAGAGAACAGGTGTCAACATATTATCTACAGCTCTACTTTTTGATTCTATCATGGAAGTTAGTAAGGAAGGACATACAGTTCATAAGACTTCAGTGGCTTCAGGTACAAATCAGGAACACAGGGCAGAAAAAAATATTTTTGATTCATGTATATAGAGCAAAGAACTACTCCACATTACACCAGTGCTCATGAGATTCTTGGCAAGTTGTACCCCTTCTATTTTCAAGACAGCATTTCATCTCCCTTCTTGCCTTGTGATCCAACTTGTCAAACATCCCACAGAATGAAAGGCCTGGCACAAACCCATACACAGCTTTACCATCCATGAGAAATTGAGGGTGATGCTTCCCACCCAAAACTCTCAAATTTTGCAATCCTTCCAATGCAATTTAGTCCACATTCTATTTATTAGAAGTCCATCCCATCTGAACACCAAATAAGAAATCAGGGGAAAAATATTTTCAGGATATGAAACCAAATTTTAAGGAGTACTCATTCTTACCAAATTTCAACCTGTTGCTAAGCTTTGGACTCTTGTGCCAAAATAACAATGCCATTTTAGTATTCAGCTCCAACACAGACAACTTTTCTGTTGTATTTGGTATTCCACACTTTAATCTATGAATATAAACTGCATGACTATACCTTCTAGAGTAAAATTTAAATAAATGTCAAGATGCATGTTAAAAAAAATATGTGCAGGGTTTAGTGAGAAACATGAATGTATTCTGAAAGTATTCTCCTCTGTACCTGATTTATACAAGCACAGAGCTCTTCTAAACTAAGAACATAAAAAGGTATGCTATATTGTTGACTACAGAATACTGCAAAGTTTTATTGCCATTTAAACAAAGAAGCCATAACAGTTAAATGAGCTCAAGCAATAGGTTTCAGCATCAAAAGGTGCCAGCTGTAAAGAGTTATGGCTAATTGAATATGGAACTCCTGCTTAATCAGATAACTGCTCTGCTATTTCCAAATGAAATGCCATTTCCATACTGTCTGAAAATGGCTTATTTTATTGGTAACCAGAGAAAACAATATAAACTGTAAATAACATTAAGTGCTGTGTTTACCCATTCCAGGCACTGAAGTAGCAGGGGATCCAGGGCGTCTTGGTAAAATGTTTGATTGCAAGGATGGCACAGCAGCTCTTTCTGGGAGCCCACTCGGAGCTGGTATCTCTCTCTGCAGAGCAGGAGATCCTGGAACCGGAGATTTTGGAGGGCCTTGTTTAGGAGTTGCAGGCGGGGTTGTAGAAGCATTTCTTTGAGCTGCAGTCCTCTGACGAATTTCTGACAAGAACATAGACATACGGAATTTACTATCTAGCATTGTAAGCAAGACATTAGTAAAAGTACATCAATATTGTTACGTCAATCAGCAAATTACAGAATCAAACAAAACCAGGAAAGTCTAAAACTAAACATCATCAGCTGCCTGGCTGAGCATGTCATAGAAGTAAATACCACATAGAATACTATATTTCAGTAGCAATTATCATAACTGTTAAATACTTTGGGCAAAATTCTTCTAGAACAAAATTAGAGAACAGAATCATAAAGAATCTGCTAAGGCAGAACGCAGGACATATGAACAGCTAAACTCAACCCACAATGCACAGAATCAACCACTTTTTACTCTTAAAAATTCTAACTCTACACCTTTTTTTGGCTTAAAAATGCTTCCAAGTATTTAGCTTTCCATGGGACCAAAACTATTCAGTCAGCATCTAAAATGCCCAGGCTAAGTGCCCAGAGTTATTGAAAAAAAAAAAATCAGATTGGATAAATGAAGCAATTCTAAAACCAGAACAAAAGAAAATGCTTCATTCAGGTGATATAATTTCATTCACTTGTTTCAGCAACCCTACCATCAAACCATGTGCATGGATTGTCACAAAGCAAGAATGGGGTCTGCTGGAACACGTCCCTGCTTTTACCTCTTCTCACACCACTATCTGTTACTATTAAATCACTATCATGAAAATCTTAATATGCTTCCTCAGTTGCCCTTACCTGAAGCCAAATATCACCAGTGTAATGTATTAGGGTTTGAATGTTGTAATAGTCATGAAACTTGAAATTCATACACTTTTGCAACAAATCAAACTGAAACGTTAACCATGTAAATATCTGCAGACCTAATGCAGCTTAGTCTCTAAAAGAGACACCTCAATAACACCAACACCTAAGGCTATAGTACCCTACAGAGTTAGTGTATAGCACCCATGTCACTTTGAACAAGCTTTCATGTCTTCCTTCACAACAAATGGAATTTAACACAAGATTTGGACTTCAAAATTATTTCCACGAGTCTCAAGATTAGAGAGATTTTATTCTGCCTGCTAAGCATTTAAACACTTCCAGCCTGACTTTTGTGTCAGGCTGGAGGAGTTTAAATGCTTAGCAAGCAGTTTACAGGTCCACTGGCAACCAGCCACTGGAAAATGGGTGTGCTGAGTCTGAATGAATGATCCCTGTCCCCAAAAGTACAACGTTACCTTGCTAAGCTCCTGCTTTGGGTGGAGGAGGCAAGCATGCCATGTCAGCTTGCACTAGCTAAGAAAGAGTTGCTGTCACTGATGCACTAGGTCAAACATAACAGTTCCATGGCAAAACAGCCAACACCTAGTGCCATGAAAATTGCAGCATACATAGGTTATGTTGCCTACTTATCTGTACATATAAATAGTATTAACATCCAACAGAAGAACTAAAAATTCTTTGGTATCTCCACTTTAAGAAGTACAAGTTAAAAAACTACAAAGTCTTACTAAAAATCCATCTAGTTCAGTTTCCTACAAAGCAGAACAAATAACTAGTTTTCCCCTGCCAAACCTTCCATTGCATGGCTGCATTACTTCACACAACTTCATCATCCAAATTACATCACCAAATGAGTCTGAAGGTTCTGTATTTTAACACCATTTTAACAAGTATATTTGCCCCCTCACTATTTACACTGTTCAGAATCTGGAAACCAGGATTAGCTCGTGAGGTAGTTGCAGAAAGCCCATTAACATTTCCTTGGCGACTTGCTTCTGGTTTGAAAACTGCTCCTGTGTTGAGAGTTTTATCTTAAATAAGAATTCATTTATGATGAACATCACCATTAACATGTCTTCAAGAGCTTTTTGTGACAGACATTAGCAGTAACCTTTCAAGTTTTACTACAGTAGAATAACTGCATCGTCTCTATGCCATCTGACCAACAGGCATGACCCATCTCCAAATACAAAATAATGATTACGACCTATGATTTATTTAACCATTATAGTCAAGTTTGTGTTATGGTTATGTATGATTAGTCATGTGTTAGTTTCAAAACCTAAGCTAAAAGGTATGTAATTTCGCAAGTCTTCTCAGATCCACATACGTACAAAAAATGAGTGATAAATATAAAGCCTAATTCCACTTGTTCCAAGATCATTTGAAACATCTATAAAAAGACATTTTAATCCATTCTTTTTTCATTACAAAACCCTCTTTATTATTGTTTTACATATAAGAATGTCGAAGACCATGACTGTAATTTCTACACATGGATCTTACATTTACATTTTGAAGGCTATCTTTCTAGATCATGTGGTCTAAGCATATTAATTTTAATTGCTTAAGAGCTCTGAGTCTGTTTCAATAGGTCATGGCTATATTCACATTTATTCTGAGCCCATAATACACTCCTTCTAAGCAATTTCCATGCTGCCTGCAAGAGCTTTGCCCCTTTTGCCTGTCCTTTCTGAAGGGTCATTTTTGGCAAGCCTTTTTTAAATGACTTTCAATTAAAAAGATACTGCTACTTTAATGACTCTTTCCCCATATTTTTGTTCCTATAAAGATGCTGAACCAGTACTTCACAGTCAGTATTAGAAAGATGTGCTTCAGTAGTTTTAGTCTCATTACGGAGTTAAGAATGCAAGACTCATTGCTAGTTTCCACAAAATATTATGTGATTCACAATGCCTTTTTCCCCCCTTCACTTAGAAGTTCACTTGGCTTTCACTCTATTCTATGATTCATACTTAAGAGAGCTTGCCAACACTCTGCTGCTGCCCAAATAAGAGAAGTCACCAGAACTTCACTTGAGAAAGTGAGAAATGCTCTCCTTGGCAAGACCAACAGCCTATCCATCCCAGTATTTCATTTCATAGAATGGCTATAGATGTTATTCAGTGACAACACACAAACCCACACTTCTGATGCTTACATTCCTGATACCATCCCCAGGATCCATAAACGCATTGTCACAGACATAGAGAGTACAGCTCTAGCTCATCATTTTAGTATCACATATGGACCCTTTACCCATGAACTCCCCTAATTCCTTTTACATCTGCTGCACGCTTCCACAATAACAACCCTAATATTCTTCTGCAGTAACTGAGTATGATCTATATGCTTCTCAAATTGCTTTGACACATGATGTGTTAAAAATGAGCCTCTTGGAAAGTTCCAGATTGCCATAATTCCAAGTTGCACAACTTAGCTAAGAAACATGTCTGTTGACCTCAACACTAACACAATATACAGCTACTCCTGATGTAGTTTCAATGAAGTTTTGCAATTTTTTGAAGGATTTTCTTCACTAACGATATTTGTGTATCCAAAAGTCAAATGCATGAAGACAGACAAATAGCTTAAAAATAGAACTTTTATTCTCCAAACACACTACAGTTCAAATTCTGCAGTTACTAGCACTGGGCAATTCAGACATATAAGCAGACACATTACTTAAGAGGTATCTACTCAACTGATGATTCAGTATGAGCTCTTAAAGAACATTACAATACTGCAGTGGTGAGGCAGTGGCGTCTTTCATGTTTATAAGCATAACTATTTTACTTTTCCCTCACTTCAAAAATCCTTGATTTTTGTAGAGAAGAATACATTACTTTCATAGAGATACAGACACTGCAGGTCAATAGATAGTTTACATAACTTGCTGGCTTTAGTGTCAAATGACCAACCAAGCATTTTCTTTCTTCCTCCTCATGCCGATATCCATCCCACAGCCTGCAACCATCTATTATTGCATTACTTTTAATTCAGGTCACAGAGTGATCTCATTTCAATACACTTCTGCTAACAGTTGTATTAGCAAAATGAAAAAGAGCAGGTACCAACAACAGGATATTTATTGTGGTTAAACATTTCACTGTGAATATATACTTATCCTATCCTTCTCTATGGCCAAAACACTGAATAAGTACACATTCACTAACTGTACCCCTTAAAACATTTCTGAACAAAGAAAATTGCACTTAAATTTTCAAATTCCTTTCCTTCTGGATTTCTTGGTGGTTTTTTATGCCAAACAAAAGATTGATCGAAAGCATCTGTTATAACTACTATTACTTATTTAAGCAGTACATGTCAATCACAAAAAACTGCAAAAAGAGCTAAATACACAGGAAAATTGGGGCACTACCAGTTGTTTTTCTGAGAAACAACTCTTTTGCAATACTGATTAAACCATTGTACCAATTAGTATGATGTGCAAGCTTTCATTTCAACCAGTAAGTCAAAAGCATACAAACTAACTAACCTTTCATCAGCTGTCTCATATACAACGTTGTCCATTCTGATTATATATTGGTCATTATTTACCCTCTTTTAAAAATGACTCAATTACAGAGCTGAAGAAAACGAGTTCTGTTCCAAAGCAAGCAAAGAGAAGATCGAGGAAGCTTTAATGTTAACTTGCTAACAGATATTTTATTATTCCAAACCACTCTAATTCTACCACATACGGCATGCACCAAATTACACCACAACCACATAAAGGTGTCATCTGGTTACAGTAAGTTACATACTACACAAAACAGGAGCTAATATCCATTTTGGGTAGATATTTAGTGCAAACAGCAATAAGCTAGTAGGTTTTTTGATAGCTAAAATTTGAAATAATTACTGCATATAACAAGTTATTTGGAAATTAAGTTTCCATAATTTCACAAGCCAAAGCCAAACACAGTGTGTCCCTCTTGAACTATAACATACCTCCAAAATACAATAGTCTGACTAACCACTTACACAGGGACAAAAAGCTGCATCAATTCCAAATTCAATGTGTTAGAGAACAGATTGGAAAAAAGAAAATAAAACTGTGCTGTATATGAACAAAATTACACTGACTCATCAAATCATTTAGGTTGGAAAAGACCTTTAAGATCATAAAATACAACTATAAGCCACAACAACTTACAAAATTTATTTTTCCAAAATCCTTTCCAAGGCTAAACCTGCACCTTTATTCAGGATCAAGCAAGAATGTCAATGCACCCCAAAAAGCTGAGTATGTTTGAAACACAGTTGTACATTTTCTCAGTTGTCCCCACTTAGAGGTTATTGGTTCACACCATGACAATCTCAGAGAGCAGTACTTCCATTCCTTGCAAATGGAACTGTACTAAAAGATTCCTTCCACCAAGCCCATGAGACCAGTTTAGAGCTAGCACTAAATAAAAAGTTCTAAGCATGGATAGCGTGGGCAAACTGCTCACCAACAACTGTTTCACAAATCTATTCATATCATACCACACTTATTAACGTAGAGCACAGCCTACAGTTACTGGCTCTCAGAAATAGTTCTAAATATCTCAGAACCTCTCCCTCCCAGATCTTCTATTAACAGACAAGTCACAATCAACACAACACAGCATATGCTGGATCCAACTAATCCGCTTTTGTCTGACTCTGGATCAAAAGCAGGGGCACTATGTTTTGAAAACCCAAACATACACAAGACTAATTAATACAGACTGACCAACTCACTTGTCACCACTGCTCCTGACACAGCCTGGATAGAGGGGAAGAGATCAGTCATGTATCTCCTAAGGAGTTTTAAAACTGCTGCTGATATCTCCTAATAAAGCCAGGGTGACTAACAACATACTACTGTCTAATTTATAGCTAATTATCTGTAGATTTCTATACAGAAACACACATTTCCAGGCCGTTTCATCCCCTGCTCAGTGTTACTTGCATTCTACAAACACATCTGTCACCCTGCTACTGGACTACTGGAGTGATTTCTAGCATAGCTCAAGAAGAAGGATGAATTTTATAAAGAGTTTTTAAAAAGCCAACCACATACTATCTATACATTACAGATTAACAGAAAATTCTTGGTAACCAGCCATGAGCTATATTAAGGCAGAGAACAGAGCAGAGTGTCAGAATGGCCCTTCAGCCTGAACAAAGCTATGAATGCTACAGAAATGGAATGATTGGAGAGACAGGTAAGGAGCAAACTTGAAAAAGCAGCTGTTGTGCCTAAGACACAAGAAGAGACTAAAGCTTTACTATCAAGGTACTGCACTGCAACTTTTTACTGTCAATGTCAACAAGTAAGGATAGTTCTAAAATGTTTTCATGGCAACTTGAAGCTATGCAAGTAGAACAAAATAGCAGATTTGATTATGTAGCTTATAAGCACCTTTGTTAGTAAATCCAGGTGCTCTGCACTCAACAAAACGAATACTCCAAGAGTGAAAACCAGCAAAAATAGAAGTTTGGTTAGCCACAAGAATTAAACACAAAGCTGACAATTCCAATATATTTTCTAAAGCAATCTGTCTATTTTACAAAAAATTATGCATACCAGATTCTGCAGTTTATTTTGAGCATCAGCCCTTACAGGTTATAAGAGCAAGTTAACTACAAAGATCTGTCTTAAAGTGTGAGTATAATCCTCAGTATTGTAATACGAGGCAGACTTTATACTGTGTTCATACAAGCACTTTCAGTTTAACTACAGCATACTATACTCAACCTTAACATAAATTAATAGTAGTTTGTTCACATAAATATTTGCACAAATATCACATTTTTAATGCAAGCGTTCTACAGTGTGTGAGATCTTTCCAGTTTTGAAACTTGTGTGTGCAATCTAGAAACAAAGCTTCCTTGAAACACACTTAAGTTTTTCCTATTTTATTATTTTATTCAATAAGCACCCTTAAGTGGAACATTGTAAACCAGTAAAGAACTGTCCACTCTTTGCAAGCAGAAAGTATCTAAATTATGCACCAGCATTTTTTTCCTCTCTGCGCACCAAATAGAACTAGTTTAAGCACTGCATTAGGAAAGGTCTAATTAGCCAGAAATACAAACAATTGAAAAGCTAAGTCAATGAATCTTACACAAGATTTGAAAACACCTTAATATTCTAGAAAAATTGCAACTGTGCCACAATAAGTTAATTTTCTCTCGGCTTTAACATCAAGCAGCATTAAAATATCCTGCTGTCTAGAACATCAGGCTTTAGTAATAGATCCCTTGTCCAAAAAATACAGAACAGTAATGGGCATAGCCTAATGAACAGTCTATTAACCCTAAATAAAGGTCAATTGATCTACAAATTTTATCACAGACAGACTTCTAGAGTTGAAATTGCTGTGAAAGATGAGTACCTATGCTAAAGAGCACCCATTTTACAGGGCTATTACCTTGTCCAGGTCTTGGGGTTGCAGATGTTCCAGCAGATGGTAGTTCAGTCTCCTGCCAATTAATTATAAATAACATTATCTGAATGCTCAGCTCCATAGTACCTTTCATATTTACATCAGTATCAATAACAAGACTCACCTTTGCACTTGATTCTGGATCAAACCTTTCAAGGATTAGTTTAGCAGTCTTGTATGTTTCCTTTTCCATTACCTCCTCAAGCTGGAAACAGAAAGGTTCCACACATCAATAGAGAATTTTTCAAAGTATTTCCTCCACCACAGCCTCCCATTTACAAGCATCTTATCAACATTACTAAAAGGTGAAGCTCATCCAATGAACCGGTAGCATTTTCAGATACCTGCAGATTTGTTGTACTCAATGGAAAATAAATTTTGATTCCAAAAATAGTTTCTAAACTCTAATGGACTATTTGTACTTAACAGCTTTATTGCAAGGAAACACCAAATATTGCTAATTGTTTACATATAATGAGGAGAATAATTACAAGCACCAACTTCAATAATGGAATGTGCAAAAATCTATCAGCCATCATTATTGGAAGTTATTAGACATGACAAGGAAATGACAGGCAATTCCTTAGATTTATTTCCTCATAGCACTTAATGCTATTAATTTAAGGAAGGTCGTTAGCCAAGTGCTTTACAGAATAAAGTCCCTGTGCCAATTAACTGCTGTCAGCATTGATTTTAGATTATTTATTAGCAGAAGCAATTAGCTTGCTGCAAATGCTGTGAAAACTCACTAACTAGAGAACAGCCATGGAATTTGCTCAAATGACTTTAAAGGCTGGATCTACATCTTTACAGCAATTCAAACTGCTTTTCAGAAAAAGGAACACGTTAAGAATTTAAATAAAAAAATTTACTGAGAACTATGCATACTTTAGGGAGTGTAATTAAAGCACTTCATTATTACAGCATTTTATTTACAATGCACTCAAGTGGCTTTATAGCTAATACATGGGCTTAATTAAAAAAAGTAATCACTAGTAAAGTATCATTTTAGGTTAACAGCCAACATCAGAAGCAGCTTAACTTTAAAACTGAGATAGTTGAAATGATGACAAATACCTAGTATGTATAGAAATTATAACACATTTTATAGTATCTAAAGCAGACCTTTCTTCCTAGATATGCTGACTAATGGCCATGTTCAGCTAAAAGTGGGGCCTTTGTTTGTTCTGAAGTTTGCTGTTGGCATAAACTGCAAAACTGAAAAGGTCAGTGGTCAAAAAATTAAATTCTCTCAAACTCATTTATCACTGCTAAAATAACAAATGGTGCAGGTTAACATGAATTTTATGCCATTATTTAGGTAGTGAGAAACTAAAGTTTCAGCCATCCTGCATACACAGACTGTGCAGGAGTTTTACAGTTAGACAGACCTCAGGATTATGAATAGACCTCAGAAGCTAAATAAAAATTCACTCCACTTAATGGCTACTGTGTATTCATTTAACACTCACTCCTCCACACACTTCTTGAAGTTTGAGGCAAGAAATACTATCCAGGCTGTTAATTAAGGACTGTTGAAACAAAAGGGAGTGAAGAAGGAAGTGAAAATCAATTTCCTAAACTTGTATTTCAGCATCACTTTGGAGTTAACCCACTAACTTCGTAAACCAAATGCCACACAGTGCAATAAGAGCAGAATTAATAATCTAATAGGAAAAATAAAATATTTATTGCTTATAAAAGTAAAAACTGTAAGACAGACTTTTATATAAAGAGGTAAGGCTAGTGAGGTGAGGCTGGAAAGCAGGGAAGCATTAAAAGTCAATGTTAATATCTGGCCCCCAAATCAGAATTTTAAAAACCCAATTCACTTCATATCAATGAACATAAAATGCATGCAATTGTCTGTATAGCCCAAAAAGAAAAATGAGAAATAACCTTCTGCAGGACAAAGTGACATTTAGGGAGAGAAAAACCAGAATGCTCCACCATCATTTGACACTTCCTTTATCTAAAGCACTTCTGGACACGGGCCTATTAGATAGTATGGTAGCTATTTGTGGATACATAAGTTTTGCAAAAACAGTAACATTATTTTGAAACATAATTCAACTCTCACCACAAGATTCTGATGTCAAAGTTATTCTTCACATTACATAGTCATTGAATAATTCAACGGGTTACTCTTCATATTTTGAAATTCATATGTAGTTTTAAAATTCTAGTAAAGCTGAATCTGAACAAGAATTCAGTATCAGAGCTGACTCTTTACAAATTTCTTGAAAATACATAGCAATTGTGAGAATTCCTATAAGCATATTCACATTTCTCATGCTTTCAGTTATAGACTATACTTTTCTAAAATAAATTGAAATTTGGTTGACAATACCAAGTAAAGAATCAAAAAGCTCCAAGTTTACTTATTGTGAGCAAATTAGAGTAATTACTAGAAGAAAGTAAGAGCCTGTGTAAAATTTAAATACTACTTCTATGTTTGCATAGCAGAAGAAACTGGCTTGTGAGACAACACAGGAAGCTCATTTATGAATGCAAACCAACACACTGACTTCTGGAACATTCACCATCCTGAAGCACAATCTTGGAAAGGTTAACCCAGTGCTGAGCACTGGCTCACTAACACAGTAAATTGCTCAACACCTCTTACTCTTTTTCCATAATACAGCCTTCTCTGAGATCCAAAACTTTTCCTACAAAAATGTTTTCTACTTTCCGCCAAGCGCTTACTCTTAATATATCCTTATCAATAAAATTATAATGCTGAGCAACCAGAATCACAAGTGAACTCTCTAAGAAAGTCCATACCAGCCTAAGCATGAATTTTTCATGGAATTAATCAGATCTTCATAAAGAAGCATGGTGCCACATTCTCTTCCTATGAGCAACTGTATGGATGAACTCCTTTCCAACAGGCAACCAAACAGAATTCCTGTGGGGAATGACATCAGTTGCCTAAATTGAAAAGTAATATGAGTAATGTATTTTAAGCTCCTTGTAAATGCAGTTTAGCAACCAAAGACTTAAATAATGGCATGGTGCAAACCATGCATTATTCACCATAGTACTACATGAGTTCATAAATTGAGAATTTGTTGGTATGTCAAACTCAGCTATGAAGAGGCCTTTCTTTATGTTCACACAAAGACATGAGACTCATTTCAGTCTACCATTTAAGATATACCACTACACACATAGTAAAAGTTTCACTAAAATTGGAAATAAACCATTTAAGTCACAGTAATCAAATGCACTCTGAACAGATCTATACCAACATTAAAACCACTGAAGTAAGTGCTTTGTGTGAACACTGCAAGAAAGAAATAATTCATCTGACCCTTCACCAGTAAATATGATTTTAAACTGAATTTTGAACTTCCAATTGCATGTTTGCAGTACTCTAGCATATACTGGTTAGACAAAACCAGGTTTATACAACAACCAACTCCCAGCAGCATTTTTATCACATACTGAAAAGTTATCAAAATATCAATGGTTCTCTACACCTAGAAGGCTGAAGACAAAGAGCAATTATTTTAAGTAACAGAACTCATATACTGCATTTTTTTCCCATTACTAACATAACTCCAAGATAGCCTTGAAATCAGACTAGTTGGGGGATTTTTCCTAGATTAACAGATGCAACTTTCTAAACTCTTACCTGAAATGGCTAGGAAGTCTGTCGAAGTCTAATATTACACTAAGCCTACTATTCAGAGTAGCTGAGCAAGCTTCAGCAAAGTTTAATTCTAAAATTAGCAAGGTAATTATTATACTAGCTTCACAACTTTGTCCTCAGGCTAAGAATTATCCCATCTTTAAGACTGCTGTTCCAGGTAAACTCTCCACTAATTCCCAGTCGTATCAGCTTAATACATGTCCTGCACCCTTGCTTTAATATGCTTAACCCTGTGAACTTGCTCATCTACCCATGTTCAGGCTTAAGGGCTGATATCCTCATTAACTGAGAAACACTGAGGCCAAAATTACAGCTGAACAGGCATGAACACAACCACAGTATTTTATGATCAAGGAGGGAAACAAAGTTGTATCTTGAAGTAGTGCCTTAATTATAGCTAATTCACTTAATCCCTACCTCCAATTCACAACTCAACAAACTTTAAAGTATTCACTAGGACAAAACAATAGCATAAAGAGTCAGTTCTGGGAGAAATAAGTATTACATAAACTTTGAGTCAAAGTTCAGGACAGACAATACTAATAGTAAGTTCCAGATGAAGCATCTGTATTTGTGTTTGTAAAGTATTTTACCCACGTGAGTATCCACATGACCGTGTCACCAAACCAGAACAGAAATTAATTTCTATTGAGCAGTCACTGCAAACCCACCAGGGCATATATGTAGCAGGTGAGGAGCTTACACCATTTACAGGTAAGCCCTATAACAGCCTTATGTCCCTTCAGCACACAAGTAACATCTGTAGGGAGAAGGTGGGCCACGTGATGGTAAAACACAAGTACTGTAACATTTTTCAAAAGGACAGTTGTCTTCAATATAAGATTTCCCCAGTAATTAGGCAGCTGAGCTGCAGCAAAGTGAAAAAGCACAGCTGTTGTGGCAGGCTCAGTGCCTAGACAACAATTTGCATTACAAATACACAGGAAACACAGTTTTTATCCTAGACACTTTGAGGACCACAATGTAAATTTCTTAGTAACTAAACCTATTTGCAAACTCAGCAGCAAACAAGAATTCAACAGGGAATAAAAATCTTCTCCCTCCCCATTATTTCACTTGGTTTTTGTTTTACTAAAAAGCAGGTTATTTATAGCGAAAGGCAGTCCTAAGGAAGCTAATCCAAAAAAAAAAAATCAAATCCGAGTATTATCAAAACAAAATTTTACAGAATGCAATTTTATCATGTTTTCATCTAAAACACAAATTATATGCTGTCTCATTACATGCATCCCCTTCCAGCTTATTTCAACATGTTCTGTTTCATGTACAATTACCTAACGCTTAATTGAATATCTTAAATTATGATGAACCTCCCAAGTCCATCTTCTGAGTAAAAAATACCAACACCACACTGGTGCAAGAGGCTGAAGTCCTCTGTTTCTGATTCCTTGCTAGGAACCAGGCACCCACAAGATCAAGTGATAATCACAGATTGTGAAAAATTTCTCAGTTTTACGTTATTGGAATTCCCAGAACTCAGTTTTACTAATGCTATTTAGAAGCTTTTCTTTAATGATTAAAGCTTGACTTGGAGATATACTAATGGCTATACTAATTATATTTCCAAATTTAAATTATGCATAGCTACATTCTAATTTTGTTATTGTTTACAAAGTATTTGTGCAACTGTTTCATTTTTAACTATAGTATGTTGTTTCAATGTTTTGCATATACAAAATACACGTTTAGGCTTTTCCTGAATAACAATTTATTCAATGCCTTTTATCCTAAGTACTTCTCACACACAAAAATTCAGCATTACTAGTTCTTCCATAAAAGATTTTCACAATTAAACTTAAGCTGAAATGAAGACTTTACATTTGAGATTCCAAAATCTCTTGTTCTCCACTATGCTTTTTCTGCTTCAAGAACTTTTCCTTTAAGGCTACCAAATGACTATGTTAATTGGAAACATCACCTAATTTCAGTTAAGCAGTTTTCATAAAATAAACTTAACAACACAGTTGTCATGCTTATTTCCTTCTTTCCTAGAAAATGTAAGCCTCTCAAACCCATTTGTATCACCAGTACAACCAAAGGACACATCCATTTAAATAATAGCAAATCCTCTTTACCAAAGGAAAATGACATAATTAGGTTACAGGCTATCTTTATTACATCTACATTTTTTAAGTAATAAAACGCAGATCATGACATAATACCAGACTTTTACCCAACTCATTTTTGGTACCTTTATTGGGCATTTTCCATTAATTTAGCTACCATGGCAAAATCCAGAAAGTATAAGGTGAACACTTTGGGAAACTCATTAATAAAAAAGCCTCATAATATAATTTTTGGAATTCTTGGAGGAAGGAGGAGTTGCTTTGGCAGGGTAGGGTTAGGGGGTGGGGAGCATTTGGGTTTTGGTGGTGGTTTTTAAGTTTTGCTTTGCAAGGCAGGTGAAGCCAACAATGTCAGAAAACAGCAAGCTTCTGTATGGAGTGATTAAACACAGAGGAAACAGCTTTCAGTGTTCCAAACTTTGCAAAGGGAGCAAGTTATCCAAGACTTGGAACTTTTTCCATCTTAAATTTGTATTACTGAGATTAAGTGGAGATCAAGTTGACGCATACACCAGTTTTAATGGACCATAACAACCATCTTCTCTTGAAGTTTTACTTACTATTTTTTTCTTTTGAGATTTTAAATCTTCCAGCGCATCATCTAAAAGAAGGACATTATACATTAGTTTTCAAATATAAATCAGATAATTTCAGCACACTCCAAACACTGACTTGGCCCTGCGAGATCAGGAAAAAATATGCACTGACCACTACCAGCTCTAAACATCAGTAAATTTTGTATAAATTAACTACTTTTTATGTGAAAATAACTCACTTTATTTTGGATGGACATGGTGAAAGCTTCCAGAAGCTTCACACAGGAGTCATCTTTGTGGCCTCCCCCCAGCAAAAACTGGGCCAAGCAAAACCAATGCAATGCTGAAACTGCTTATAAATTATAGCCCACTGCTATCACTTTGCAGTTATAACTATTAAAAAATTTTATGTACCATTTCCTCATTAAGCAAACCAATTCTAGCCAGTGCCCTGCTTTGACCTACATTAAAACTGGTACAACAATGGACCAAATACATTTAATCTCATGAGTCAAAATGCAGAAAAAAGCTTGAGGTCTAAGCATTAATATATCTGAGTACCAGATTTACTGGCTTCAGTATTTCACATAAACCTCTTAACACATACTAGTTTCAAATGCCGGGTCAATCCTACGCTTCCAAGCTCAATCTATTTCCCCCTTTCTGTACTTTCAGACTACAGCAAATCCCCCAATTTTGTAAGAACAGCTACCAGCAGGTCATTTTACTACTAAATGTGAAGAGACTTACAAGTAGGCACAGCATCTAACCTCTCTAAGAGCAAGAGAAAGAAGAAAGACCAAATGCATATGGAGTTTTCCTGAAAGTCAGTGTTTGCAGACTGACATTCATGGAAAACTCACTATAATAAACCATTCTAGTACAGAAGATACTCTCCCAACAAAGCAGCTTTTATACCTCCTTCACAGCAAGGTTTTAATGATCAACTGTACTTTTTCCCCCTTCTCAGCTCTATTGAGCACTGGCAGCTTACTTCCTGTAAAAATACACTTATTTTTACCCATTTTTCAGATTTCAAAGAAAGAAAAAGCTTCACAGAACTACAAGACACAAAACCAAAACCTACCAAACTAAATACATTTTTCTTTGTAATTTTCTTTATTTATAAATAAGTATGCCATACCATTCAAAGTTACTTCAGGAAAATTGTTACTTGAAATTAAGGGAACAAATAATTACTTGAACTTTTCAAGAATGCAGAAATCCATTTTGATCGAATTTTTTTAAATGTGCAAAATACTAAAACTGGCATACACATATTTGAAAGGTTATTATTTATGCAATAAAAGAGTAACTACAACAATCCATATTTATTAAGATAAATAGAACATGGAAAAAGCCCATATTTAGTACTGGGCTGGACCACAGAAGATGGACAATTCCAGAATTGGTGCCTCCCCCTTCACCAAATTTTACATTTCTATTAGAACACAGTCTCACTTGTTATCCCACATAGCTTAACATCTTGAAATGTACTGCAATGCAGTGTGGTATCATGAAGTCAAATAAGCAGCAGAATACAGCCAACTGTTAATGGTTACTCAAGAAACTGAATGTGCTTTTGGTACAGAAATGCCTTCCACAAAGCAATGAAATCAGTTTAAAGTGTGGGTATTTCTTTCTGATCACTTTACCTCCTGTATTCAACAAGAACCTCACGAAACACCTGCCCCTTCAAACGTGGCCAAATGGCAATTACTGCAAAGTACTCTCAAGAAACCAATATATCTCATCTTAATTAAACCTACAGAAAAAAAAAAAAGAATTCATACTAGAGAAGTCAATACCTGCAATATACCTCATTTATTTTCTCGACGCTTTGGGACAGATCAGCCTAAATCTTCCTTAACAGTTTTGCCTGACCACTCCTAAAAACTGAAATTCCATAATCTCTCTGCATCATCTTTCCTAGAGTCTAGCGACCAATTTTCTTGATTCACAGCATAGTTCCTAAATCTGGTGTATACTGGTTATCCAGCACAGAGCTTTATTGTATTAAATAACCATGTCCAGTGACTCAGTATGTTACACTAACTTATCTCAGAATACAAACTTAGCTTTGAGCAACTCAGTTGCCAGTTTGCTCTCTCGGCTACACTTTCTCCTGCTTTACTGCTTCAGCTTTTGTACCACATATTTGATTTTTCCTTTTCAAATATAGGACTTTTATCTTTGAGGTAAAACACTTCATTTTTATCCAATCTCTGGAACCACACAGAAATAATCCCTTTTGGTATGTTCTATCATCTACTAAACTCTTTAAACACAGGTTCAACAAAAGCACTAGACTTGCCTGTATGCTTAAAACAGCAGTGAAGACATTTAAGCAAACTAGAAAAACATTGGGGTTTTTTTTCTTATTCAGCCATGAAAAGCAAACAGATTTTCCCCTTAGAAATGAATCACAGAGCACCACAGAATATATGGGCAATTTTATTTCTACATAAAAATGTATGTTCTGTGCTTGCACGTCAAATGCAAACATTAAGTTTAAGAAAAATTCAAAAAGTGATGTTTAACTTGTAAGCTGTCACAAATTAAATACATCATGCTGTTCTGCAAGTCATAAAACACAGTGCAACATTGAGGTTTTCCTGTATTATTGCTCACATCACCATGAGATATTGTTATAGGCTGGACTGCTTTCAAAGAAAGTCTCAAATGAATTCTAACTACTGCAGACAAGTGCCACAGATGCTGTTTTTAAACAGCATGCAGATTCATTCTAATGCAAAATTTAACAACTTTTTTTATATATTTGAATACCTCCATTACCTTTTCATTTTGTTACATGACTTCCAATTTTCCTTAGCTCTCAAAAAAGCAGAAAAACACCTGCTTATACCTTTTCCACTCAAGAAAACATAAGTATGCTTTGGAGAACTTGGGAGAGAAAAGCTTTCTTGACAAATAAATTAGACACATCTGCTACAAATCTCTTCCCTTTTGTATAAGGATTACAGATTAAGACTGCTGGAATACTTGTGAGAGGCAAGTATCAAAAGAATTACTACTATTGCTTATATTTCCTTTCCCCTCACTCCCACTCCTACACCATATTTTATAACATTACACTTTTGCCACATGCAAAGACAGGCAAAAGTTAGCACAATTTTATCAGGGAAGTGAAAAATTAAGCAGTTTCCTTCTTGTTCCTTCATGAACTATGTGGTAGAAAAATGTTCAGCTAGCACTGCCCATCTTAGTATCAACTAAAAGGCTACTCTTGTCTTCCTGGAAGCCAAATGATCAAAAATATTTACATTATCATAGCAAGCATCATTCTCAACTAGCTCCATATTCAAACAAAAAACCCCAAACAAACAGACAAAAAAAACCACACAAGGAAGAAAATACTTACTATTCCTTTCTGTCCGTTTGGAAAAGAAAAAAATGAGCAGTGTTCTTATACACCAGATTCTTTAGAAGAGAAAGAAGAATTATATTAATTAAAATACACTACAGTAACCATCTCTGAAGTCATTTAGCAAACAGAACACTTATCACACGAGATTTTATTCTGCAAATACAAAGGATAGAAACATTCAAACACTATTTATATTAAAAACTAAAAGGTAAATTAGCATCTTGTCAACAAGGCATCAATATTGCTCTAAATAAAATCATCTTTTCTATTAAAATTAACTGTTACTAAAGGCAGAAATACAAAGGCAGTAACAGCAACATAATCACTTGTTAAAAAATGTTCAGCTGAAGATCACATAGTCATCACTTCTTATTTGACAGATTTATAATGCATTTTATCCAAAATAAGAAACTTATCTGTTAAGGCCCAAAATTAAGGCCCAGGAGATGTGTGGGAAGAATTCAATACCAATGAAAACCATGAGATACAGCTATTGCACAAATGCTCTCCCAAGACTGACTTGAGCCCCGGTCATTTTAGAGAGCTCCAGGTCTACTCAGTTTCTGTCAGGTTTCAGCTGACTTAAATGGAGCAGTTTATATCAAGAGAAGGTTAAACTGATCTATGACCATTTTTGAAAGGTCTCTCTGCAATCATCAAGACTTTGTTTGTTTTAAAGCTTAGAATTGATTCTAAGTATTAAGCTGACACTTTTCCTGGTCAGTCTAAGCCAAGTGGCAAATCTCATACATCAAGCCATTCCAAGCATCTTATCTAAAACCTTCCTAATGTTAATTAAATAAGAGCCTAAATTAGCAATGTTTCATTTAAGGAAAAAAACAATCTTAAAGGCTAGAAAGGTTATCTGACTAATGGCATGCATAAGAAAGTAGGCAAAAGGCTCTAAGATTTCAAATAATTTTGACTTAATTCGTAAGAACATCTTCAGTATTTATATAATGGTTGCCCAGTTAAGAATTAACAACACAACCCAAGTTCGGCCAGTTGGACGAAGCAATCCAAGCTGGAATCAGAGCAACCTACCCAGGCTAAGAGAAACAAAGAAGTTTAACTATTCCATGCCCAAAGGTGTGCTATAATAACTAATCTAAGAATACAGATGGATTTATCTGTTTACACAACACAAAATATGTCTTCATAAAGTAACAGAAGAAATAAATATTTACAGGGTTTAAATTGCCTTAAATACCTTAAATACACAGGCAAAAGCATTATTTCTTTTTTAATATATGCTTGATAGCCTTCTACCTAAAGCTGTATTCTAAATATGGTAGGACATCATGAAATAGAAAAGCATTTCCTCTTTAAGAAATACAAGATGGAAGTTTAAAAGCAGACCATTTCAGATCAATTTTACAAAAAAAAACAAAAAACATTTTTCTAAAAATCAGAACACGCAAATTAAAACTAATTCAAATAAAAATCAGTTCAAGAAAAGCACCTTTCTAACATGCTAACACATTTCTCCAACTTTTCAGGTATTTCAGTATATATTTTAAATTAGTAAAGTTATATTCCTAAAACTTAACTTGCTCTACCAACATTAGTAACTTGCTGAGACCCTGAGGGACTGACCTAAGGCGGAAATAAGTTGGTGACTGACTGCAAGCTGGAAAAGGCAGACATACTCCAGTTTGATTAGGGCTGAAAAATCTCTAGAGCTATTACCGGGTGGCACCAGGCATTCAGCATGGAGTCACCTCTTGACCGGGAACAAAGACAAGCTGGCAGCTGCTTGCCATTCATATCTGCCAAAAAAAGCTGAAGGGGAATAGCTTAAGGGAAAAAAAAAATCTGATAAACAGTTGCAAGTCATAAGAGAACAACAGTCTGATTCTAAGTGCTAGTAAGCTGATATCTAAATCAGAATTTTACAGAGAGCCATTCTTGAGAAAAATAAGCCGAACTGGAAAACAAACTAGAGAATATCCCACATGTAAATTCAAACCACAGCACTAGAAGCAATCACCTTCAATAATAAAAGCTTTCATTTCTACACTAATTTTAACACACCTATGCAAAAGGAGGCTGGTAATACTTCCTCTTTTACAAGCCTTTCCTACCAGCATGAGCAAGCCTGACACACTAACAACAAAGACTTTGAAATGCTTGTCCTTAAGAACAAAATTAATTCATATTACTGCCAAAGATTAACTTCAGCTCTAATTTCTATATTAATCCTTTCCAGTCAAGATACTGCTGCCCATGTATTCTCCACAGGAATCCACAACAGCACTATATTACTATATTATGCATAACGCAATACAACATACAAGAAGTATCTTCAAGTTGGGAGTTTTCCACGTTATGTTATGCTGACCCATGCTCATCAAACTTGCCAAGCCTTAAATATTTACATTTAACTTTGCCTTTCAAGTCTAAAGCTAGGGCACCTACAAGCCATGCCTTCGTATAAGGGTGCTGTACAAATATGGAAGTACTTATGATGTCCATTTCAGCAAATTAGTGAATGCACTGCACTCCCCCTTGGCTGCATTCTCCTCACTGATGGTCTGGAGGAAGAGGAAGCAGCAAAGCAGATGTTCAGTGAGGTGGGAGCCCATTTTGTTACTTTTAGAAAAATAGCTTTTTCAGAAAACAAAAGACACTCATCATGATAAGCAGCCAAGCAGCTTGGTGGAACAAAATCGTAGGCAATACTTTCTCTAGTTCACATATAATGAAGTCTGCATATTTTCTTGTTGAAGAAAACAGTCAATGATTTTCCTGAAAAACAGCTAATTATGTAAAACTAGTCTTCAACGTACTTAGTGTGATGACCTTTCAAGTCAATTCTGTATTAACAGTCACCTAACACATGAAAGGAACTTTCTCTCTTTATTCTTGTATTTTTCGCAGGTTTTATATGCTACAGTCTACATGTAGCTGACATGCCTTAGGTTACTTTCATATAGTAGTTACTTTTCAAATTGGAGTGAAAATAAAACCCAAGATAATGCTCTTGTGCTTATACTACGTTATCTTGCAGTTGCTCAGATACAGCTCTTTAACCTGTGTAAAATTTTGATAAGCCAAGTAACTTTAGATGTTATCATCTTTAGATAATAAGACTTAGTTCTATACTAAGCCCAGACCCACGAGAGACATTCCCCTCACAGAAAGTATCTGCCTAACTACTTGGATTTATTTTAGAAGAAAAATTCTGCAAGTTATGACATCTCAAGGATCGTCAAAGCAAACCCAAACCCCTGCTGAGATGTATTTTCCATCTCCTTTCATCAAAAAGACAGCAGTTAGAAAATAAAAAAGGCATATTTACTTACATCAATGGAAATGCAAAAAATGGAAGTGTCATTGTCAGCCTTGCTGTCCATTCATCAGGAAGACACCACAAATATACAACTAAGCAAGTAATAAGGTAAAGAAGTGAGGAGTAGAGAAGAAGCCTTCCAACCCATAGTTTCTGTAGCCTCTGATTTTTTTCTCTAAATTCTTCCAATGTCTGTATTTCCTGCAAATAAACAGGGTTCAGCTTTATTAGTGAAATTAGTAGGTGGTTTTAATAAGCTGCCTTTAAATGTTTGCTAAAATCAGCCCTATCAATTTGATACTAGATTAGAAAAGTCAAGCAGCTTTTTGATAAATGACAATATTTGCCCAAAGATAACTTTCGCAGCATAAGTATACCACACTATTAAGGTTATGATATAGCCCACTTGCACCTTATTAGCAATTGGTAAGAAAAGTTACAAATCAGCACTTATTCACATTTGTAATGCATTAGTTTATTTGGGACAAGTGAAAAACACCAGTATCTTATGAATGGCAGTCTTCACAATCACATAAATCACTAACAACCATACTCTGCATTCTAAAACTTTCATCAGGCACCTGTGGAATTTTAAATGCCTTTGACACTTTTCTACTGACAAGGGGAATTGCTGAAACCTCTCCATCATTTCACATATTTTCCTTTCAGTACTTTTTTCACATTAAGAGTGAAATCCTGAATATCTGTATGATGCTTCTGGTACATTAATAAGGGATCAAGCAATGCTCTGCTATGTTAACCATTTTGACTGTATTTCAAGTGACAACAGGAGTACTCACACTTTCATTAAAAAGGAAACAAAAATATCAACAGCATATTTCAAAACAGTTAATTTCCCCACAGAGTACAGACATCTGTCACAAATGCTGTGAAAAATCACAACTGATTACTGAACCATCTATCCAGTTATTCTGACCCTGACCTTACTTCCTACCACTACAGTTACAACTTCTACACATAAAATCATACATTGAAGCTTTTCTAATCAACCTGACGAATGGAATTTTGCATTAGTGACATTTTCCATTACATGGGACTTTAACCATTAGTCGTAATTGAATTGTGTAATCAAAGCAGCTTCATATTCATTCCCATTTCAGGCTCTCTAAATAAATATTTGCCCTGTAGTTTCTCACTATCTATTTTACAGTACTGGTATTTTTTAAATGACTAAATAGTAAGGGGGAAAAAAGATAATTCCTCTGAAATGCAGAATCTCTACTACTGGAATAATTATCAAAATAGTTTAAAATTTCATGACAGTATTTTACCTAATGTGAAAGAAATACATGGCCAGAAAGAAGGAGGTATATTTCTAAACAAAAATCTAAACACCAAAAAGCAAACACATACCTTATCAATTTTTTCTAATACTTCTACAGTGGAAGGCTTTGCCTGCTTACAAGGGAAAGAACAAAGATATTAATCTCACTTTTCAAAAGTCAGTATATTGAGGATTACTGTACATTAACAGTTTCCTAACAAAAAGACATATTAACAATAGATTAATAAATTATCTATTTTACATAAAGGTAAGAAGTTTTCCTACTTTAATAGTGACAAATAGAAGGGACTGTAATGAATTACTATTTTACAGCTGGCATGACTCTTTAACTGAAGGCTCCTCTCCTACATCACAAAAGATGAAAACTTATAATGCGTATACAGCAATAACGAATGTGTGGGTGGAGAGTAAAACAAGAACAGAATTGATGAGTGAAGGAAACAGGCAAAACACCGAGAATATATAGAGGAAGCCCAAACCTGAGTACTCCAATTTTTTATTACTATTCATTCCATACAAGGACACAGTGTAAATAAATCATAAGCAGCTGCAAGAAAGTGTTGTCATCTCCAGTAAAATTCCCCACAGGAGCAACTGGAAATCCACCTTCTAGGAATCTTTCCTAATTTCTGAGAATTATCAAGCCACAATCTTTCCCCAGCCTTCACACGGCAAATTCAAAAACCACAGCTCACACTGCATCACCCTGAAAGCGAGTTTCTGTTACACAAAACAGACATTCCACCTAAACTTTCATCTTTAAAGGAGTTTTGTATGGAACGCTCTCAAGTCAATTACTAATAAGCAAAGGTAAACCTGGACTCAACTCATATCTGCCAGGAGAGTAATCAAAAACCTCATGCCTTCTTCTTCCTCAAATTCAGTACACCACTCAATAACATACAAAGCAATAAAAGCAGATAGGAAGACAGACTGGTACAGGAGAAAGTAGCTACCAAACTACTTGTTAAAACAGACAAATATATTCTGCATGTATCCATTTTTACCTAGGTCACTAACATTTCAAGTCACAGATGCTGCGGTTTCTAGCCCAATAAAGCACCACAAAAGTATTTAGATTTACAGAAAGAGTTAAAACTATATTTTCTAAGTCAACCAAGCCAGTACTGCAAAGGAAATAAAGGACAACACCACAATTTCACAGCTTACTGGACTTTTAAGTTACATGCTCATGGGAAAAGTTTAGCACTAACATACAGCCAACATTGATAATCAACTCGCCCTAGGTACTCCCATCTTCTAAAGATTATTACATTGTTACTCAATTTTACTTACCCTCCATCTTGAAATTAATCCACCCATCTTCTCTTGTGGACAAATGTTGGCAGAGCTATCAATCTTCTACAAGAATTAACAGCTAGAAATAAAGCATTAAGCACTTAGGAGCAATCTAACAACATAATCAAAGATTCACAAATTCATTGCAACATCTTAGGAAATCAAAATATTGCATAAAGCCATTGTCTAGCTATCTACCTATGTGTTATTTTTAAATCCAGTTTTCTGTTTCATAGGCCATCTTGTAAGTCAGCTGATCTGCTCAGATGTGGCCATAGTTGTTTTTATTTTGGAAATACTTAACCAGAAGGGGAGTCTTGAAAAATACAGGCACAAAATAACTACGAAAAGTGCCACCAAAACATTCCAGCTAAAAAACTATTTTAAAAACTTAGTATTGGGCAGGATCATTTAAGATACTGATTTCCACTTATTTCCTCTGCTGCCCATAAGCATAATTCAGTTTCCTTTTCAGCTGTCACTGCAGGCATTCAGCATTAACATCCTTCTGTTCATGAGAAAATTTCTCAAATAAACCTACTTCCTTTTTATGCTCTCATCAACAAAAATGTGTTGGATAGCACTATTGTTCTTTTGTATGATCAGTTTTAAGTTCAAATAATCAGTTTCAAAGATTTCATTTGCTGTACAGAAACACTACACTGGCAGGTCTTCCCTGCACAACCCACAATGCACAACCCAGTCATCAGCACATCAAATGACTGCAAAACAGTTCCACAGGGGCAAAAGCAGCTCACCTCACCCTACACAAACCTAGAGCCCATGAACAACACTAACTTGCTGATCTGGGTCTAAGTTCCTGAACCAAAATTTTAGCAATTTTCCATTAGAAGGTAGTTGAATCAATTGACTCAGAACCTTAGGACAGCAGTATTTCTTTCCAGTCGTTAAACTCACAAGTTTTTTACCTATTGAACAACAAAGTAATCAGTTCAAAACAACCCTGACAGTAAACTAGTGCTCAATCCCAACCAGGGCTCAAACCTTTATCATTCTGGAATGAAACAGTAACGCTTATTAAAACAAAGTGCTGATTTAGCTAGACATAAATAGAAGTGATCGTTAATCTTGTTTATTAAGTTACCTTTGGCCAAAACTGGAAAGATATATTTCAATCCAAATTCGTTTTCAAATTGTCTGAGGCCATTAGAACAAATTAATATGTATAGGATATGCACTGCTCACTAGCATCAACACTACTGCAGTATGGTAACCTCATCACCTTTTAAGAAAGCCAAGGGCTTCAGAACCATAGGCCCTATGATTCCAGAAACCAATCTGAAAAGATAAGGAAATCCATATCAGAAACGCCATGAAAATGAAGCTAGAACATATGAGTAAATTAGCAGCACAAAGGGCTGAGATATAGAAAAAGCACAATTACCCCTCGGACTTGAACAAATTCTCAAAATAATCACTACTGCAGCAACTCACCTCAGTAAAACAACAGTCTTTTTTTTCAAACACACAATCTAACACCAAGAATTTTATGCAATTGTCACTTTGCAGATACAGGTTGAGTTTTTGCATGAGAGGTATTGCAGTATATCTGAGCAGACACCTTCTTCCCAAGTATTTCTACAGAGATAAACAGCTTTCACATTATTTTGCACTAAAAACACTATATCAAATAGCCAATTGAGAAGTCTGTAAAGCTAGCATAAGGCTCCCAAGTCTAGCTCACTTCCCTAGCACTGCCACTGTCGTTAGGAGCTGTCGTGGTTTGACCCTGGCCAAATGCCAGGCGCCTACGACATCTGCTCTCTCCACTCTCCCCTGCCACAGCTGGGCAGAAGAGAGGGTGAAAAAAAGTTAACACACAAAGGGCTCACGAGTTGAGGTACGGAACCAGGAGAAAACCAGGAAAAAAACAGGCTCATCTTAAGTTGCAAAGTGATTTATTACTAACAGAGTCAGAAGACGCCAATGAGAAGTAAAACAAGCTCTTAAGACACTGTTTCTCCCCTCACCCTTCTCCATCCTTCCCACCAGCAGCACAGGGGGACAGGGTGTGGGGGTTTAGGTCAGTTCATCATCAAGATCTTCTTCCACTGCTCTGGGAGAGGAGTTCCTCCCCTGCTACACTGTGCGGTCCCTCCCACAGGAGGCAATTCTCCATGAACCCCTCTGGCGTGGGTCCACTCTCACAAGCAGCAGTCTGCCCAAACCTGCCACAATATGAACTCCCCCCATGGGCAGACAATCCTCCCAGTCCTCCCAAACAGCCACGGCATGGGGTCCCTCGCCTACACAGGGTGCAGTCCTCCGAGGCCAGGCTGCTCCATCTCGGGTACAAGGCCTCCCTCTCCACTGGGACTCCCGCTGGACCACAGCCTCCACTAGGCATCCATCCATTCTGGCATGGGCACCTCCCCACAGGCTGCAAGTGGATCTCAGCATCCCCCGTGGGCCCCATGGGCTGCAGGGGGACAACCAGCTCCACCATGGTCCTCACCATGGCCTGCAGAGGATTCTCAGCTCCAGCGCCTGGAGCACCCCCCCCTCCCCCACTTTCTCCACTGACCTTGCTTGTCTCCATGTTGTTTTCCCTCACATGTTCTCACCTCCTCCTCCTTCTCTGGCTAAAAAGAAGTGCATGCACCCATTGTTTTGATTTCTTCTTAAATGTTATTACAGAGGCGCAACCAACATCTCTAATTGGCCCAGCCTTGGCCAGTGGCATATCCTTCATCTTCAGAGCCATCAGAGATTGGCTCTGCCGGACATGGTGAAAGCTTCCAGAAGCTTCTCACAGGAGCCATCTTTGTGGCCCCCCCCACTACCAAAAACTGGGCCAAGCAAAACCAACACAGGAGCAATGGTAGCTCTCAGTTGTGGACATAGAGACACAGAGATGCTCACATAGCCTTCATGTGTGCCACTTTCCTTCAAGCCATAGTTTGAGAACCTCTGCACTAGAAGTGGAGGATCTTTTGGGAGTAGGTTATCCATGAGATATTGGTGACACTGACTTATATCAATAACACATTCACAGTGCTATTGCTACACAAGTTTTTTTAAAACATTTAGCAAATGCGTGGAAGAGAAACAGGTTTGACAAGTGTCACTGTACATGTGATTTTACAGAGCTGTGATAATGACAGGTTTTACAGATGCTGCTCTGCAAGTCAGTAATACTACCAAAACCCTTCACCAAAGAGGTATTAAGGGATTAAGGCCACTAGATTCACATTTACAATTTTGTCACTGAATCCTCAGTGAGGAGATGGAGAATTTTCTATGATTACTATGGAGTGCCTCAGATATTTTCCTTCTTCCCCTCTTTCTTTTTGACATGAGAACACAAATTGTCTTCAACTGCTTCAAACTCTCCTCCTTCCCTGCCACTCCACATACCTACCACTAATATCCTACTATTCATGGCAAGAGATTTTCCACAAGTTGCTTCCTTCCCATGCTCTAACCAACAAATTCTTGCACAGCACTTTTCCCTTCTGAAGACTGCACCCTAGCACAGAGCTACGTATTCCACTGACTAAGCAGTACTGCAATTGGACTAATTTCCACGCACATTATCACTGATTTAATACACAAGTAAGATAGCTGCAACATGTCCTAGGCTTAAAGCAGACAACAGAAGCCTTAAAAACACTGAATAGAGAAGCTTAAGAAAACACTACTACCACTTTTATTACCTGATTCTCTCAAAAAAATATTGAGAGCAGCTCCTCTGCACCCAAAACATAAAAGTTATTTATTAAAAAGGAGAAGTGCCAGACTAAGAGACTAGAGCAGAAAAGGCTTCTCTTTTGAAAGAGGCATGAATCCACAAAGTCATCCACGCCCATCCACTCAGGTGGAGAAAATAGCTTCATGATCTCATTACACTGTTATCAAGTCAGTTTCAAACTTCTTCAGGCTTGTTAATGTTTTAAAGATCAAAAATTCTCCAAAAACCCAATTTCTCAAGTAAATTGTAATAACTGACATGCAGAAATTCAAGACTGAATAACACCAAGAGCAGACATCTTGAAAGAAAAAAAAGGAAGTTAGAAACTTATAATCAAGGCATTGCATACATACAGACCTTTCCCCTAAAGGAATGGGCAATGCTTTTAAAATAGGGTCTTTTTGCAAATTTAGTGACTTCATTTTATGTAAATATTTTAGATATTTACCATTACAAAGAACACAAGTTCTACTTTTCACATTGAATCTCCAGTTCTGCTCACAGTTCTCTCACAATTTAGTGACCTCAGAAACTTCCACTGAGTCCATAATAAGTTTCTCCAGCTGAGTGCCATGGACAAGGCAATAAGCAAAACCAAACCAGGAGCATCGCCCATCACCTACTGCTGGCCTGTCCTAGGACGCCTCAGTTACAACAGGATATTGAGCTTTTTTTCCATTTAAACTTCATTTTCAGCTGTTTCTGTCTGGAAGCATCCTACAGAGCTCCTATGCTTTGCAGAGCCTTAATTTAAAAAGCAAATTATCTTCCGCACGGGCTGCACAGCGATGGAACAAGAAGTAGGTGGGTCAGGCGGTCTTTTTTGAAACCCAACCCGTGGAAGGCTGCGCGAGGGGTCGCCAGCGCCCGGGGCCGGGCGGGCAGCGAGGGCGTTGGCAGAGGTCAGCGGCAGCCCCCGGCTCCTCGGCCCGGCAG
>VZRN01005608.1:1154232-1175888 GCA_013397935.1 Dasyornis broadbenti
GAGAGGGACGGGGCACCTGCCACCCTGCTCCGCTTCGTGCCCCGGGGACGCGGGGCCGGTACCTGAGTGCGGATACGGGGAGCGCCGGGTGCCCCTCTCCCGCCTCCCTCCCAGCGCAGAACCGCTCGGGGCTGGGCCGGGTCGGGCCGCGCATCCCCCGCCATCACGTACCTTCCGAGGGCCGGGCCGCGCATCCCGGCCGCCGCCANCGGCAGCCAATCAGCGCCTCGCTGCCGCAGGGCGCGCAGGAGCGGGGCGGGGCCGGGTCGCCTTCTGGGGCGGGCGGCGGCCGGGGCGGTATTGGGTCGTGTGGGTCTGTGCTGTGGTCAGCTCCATAGCCGGCTGCGACCGCACCGCTCTATCCTGTACCGTATCGTACCGTGCCGGCCCGTGCCCGTCCACCGCTCCCGCCGCGCCTCGGGGCCCGGCCGGGCCGTGTCACGGTGTCCCGGGCGGCTCTGCCCGCCAAGTCTGAGCGGGCCAGTGTCGATAGTCGGTCACCGCCGGCGGGGCCAGGGACGCCGAGCCCGTCTTCCTGCGGTTCTCGCTGGTCCCTGTTTACAGAAAATAAAGGTGTTGTAACACAAAAACCGAGGAACGTGGGGGTCAAACTGTCATGTGAAGGTTTACAGGCCTCCTGGCACTCGTGGTCAGCCAATGCAGCAGGGCTGACAAAGAGGCGCCGTGCTGGATGTGTGTTCTCCAGCCGGGCGCTGGAGTCTCCTCAGGGTCACAGCAGGGGGGCTGCTCTCACCGTCCCCTTCGTTCCACTCGGCAAGTGTTTGCTATCTTTGGAGAGAAGGAGAACTCTGTATTTCTTTAACTCACATTACTGTAGTAACAACTGGTACTCTACTTTCATCCGTTTTCTTACGTCACTGACGCCCAACCCTTGCCTCATGCCGAGAGGACACAGGAACAAATAATACTTGCCCTGTTTGCACTATCTTTCTGACATGCCCTGTTCAGAAGTTTTACCACTACAGTAACACAAGTAGGTGCATGTGCCAGATGTGGAAGAAAGTCCTTCACAGTGCCTTGTAGTAGAAATTCCTATGCAAAAGCTGTACATCTTCAGCTGACCCTGCATTGTTGAACTCGTTGTATGTAATAGCGCATCATAATAAAGCCTATAAATGCTGGGTTTTTTCCAGTTGTGGTAGGTTGACCCTGATCAGCAGATCTACCTACACAACCTCCTGCTCCTTCCCCCTCAGGAAGATGGGGGATATACTAGGAAAAGTCAGAGAGCTCATGGGTGGGATTAAAGGAAAGTTTAGTAAGTGAATGAAAGGGGGGGGAAAGTGATGCAAGGGAAATAACTAACCACCTCCCATAGGCAGACTGATGCCCAGCAAGTCTTAAAGCAATTGTCCATCCTGGAAGACAAAACCCCTCACTCTCTTATTCTGCAATGACAGTTTTATTGCTGAGCATGATGTTAGACGGTATAGAATATCCCCTTTGCCAGTTTGTGCCTGCTGTCTTGGCTATTTCCCCTCCCAAAATTCTTGCCTACGCCCAGCCTACTCTCTAAGGGAGCAGAGCATGAGAAAGGTAAAGCCTCAGTGCTGTGCAAGCCCTGTTCAGAAATGGCCAAAACATTGCTGTGCCATCAGTGCTGTTTTAGTCACACAATACAAAACACTGGAGCATATGGGCCGCTGTAAAGAAAATTAACTTCAGCCCAGCCAGAGCCTGTACATCAATTTTAAAGATAATTCAAACTCAAACAGAGTAGGCAAAGTTTTTAGGCCAGGAGAGGACAAAAAATCAGCTTCAAGCTTTAAGTAGCTGAGTCTGATCATTTGCCAAGCATTCAATCTTAGTTTGGGCATAGGGAAGTTGATCCCTTTAGTTCCTGCCAGCGTTCATTGTGAATCTTGCTGCTCTACAGGATCAGCTAGTTACAGTATCGGCTAAGTAACAACTTTAGCTGTGAACCACGGTTTAGAACCCCGTTCAAGAAACTTCATTCAAATGGAAATAATGGTCTCATTGGAGAGCCGCTGGCTATACTGGAAACACTCTGGTATCGATTACCTGAGGTCACCTATATTAACAACTTTATTTTTCACATTGAGGCCTAGACTGTTTCTTCCTTTCCAAGTGGAAAAAAGACTCAGTGACTGAGCCTCTCCTACTCTTCAACTTGCACTCTAAGCCACTTCTACTTAAATCCTTGTAACAATGTCTATCACTCTGCTGAGAGGATATCTTTCTTTTTTATTTCAGATCAAATACAGCTATAGTCCACTTTTGACTTTGATACTTCAAAGCGGTGTGTTGCTGGAGACAGGCTGATTTAAATCTTCATCTTTAAGATAACACATTTAGGTGTGCTGACATCTTTTTCCGTGGTCTACCATCATGCCCACTTAAAATAAATGCAAATAATTATGATACCATGTTTAAAGGCACTTGAAAATACCACAGGCAATACTAGTGTCTCCAAGAAGCTGCTGCTTTTTTTTGGTTTGTTTTTCCTTCCCCCCAGAATTGTCATAAATACTTTCAAATCACAACAAAATTGAGCCCTGATTCAGGACTGAACCAGAATTGTGAAGGAGATCCCAAACTCTACTTGTGTCCTTGGGGCCTTTTGCAGAGCTGGTTTTCGTGCAAGCCTCCACCATGGTGTTCTAATCGTTGCTATTCAGTTATGAATCTATCTAACTGGTAGTTTAAAAAAAGTGTTGTTAGCTACCATTACTGAACTTTACATGCAGATAAGCCCCTCAGCTGGGTGATGTTATACAATAGCATGCAGCTCCCTGTTTGCTTAAGAACCAAGATCTACTTAAAAAAAGAAATTATGCTCATGTAGCTGCTGAGGATAATAAAACTGAGTATAAAATCATAACTTCGAATAAGACAGCTTAAAATTTTCATTAATCTGGTTCAAAACTGCCCCCTACAGAGTATTTAAAACTCTTAAATAGATTCCCTTCAAAATCCTTCATTATCAGTGGGATTAGTGTTTAACCCGACTTTGCATAACCGCTCTAGCAGCAGAGTACATCTTCAGAATTTTCCCTAGCATCATAGACAGCATTTAGCACTTTCAGTCCCTTTATATGCAGAACACTGAACATTCCACTTATTTTAAAAATCAAACAATAAACTTATTTTAAAATGTTTTGGTCCCACACCGTAAGACTGCTATGGAGAAGAGTTTTACCATTGTAATATTTGTATCATTATTCTACTTTAGCAATATATTTAGCCTAGTAGTCCAATTTATTTTTTAAAATAAGTATATTGGTCTGTACATCACTTGGAAAATGCTGTCTGATTAAGAGAAACTTCATGTTGCCAAATTGTGTTTACTTGAAGTTTTTTATTTAAAATAGACTCTTTTGGACTTCTCTGTCTGGTGAGGCCATGTAGATGCTGGGGAATTTTAGATGCTGAAACAGAACTGTTTACGTTGCAGATGGAGATGTCATTGCAGCAAACGAAGGTGTGTATATGCCCTAAAGGTCACGAATTTCACTACCCATACCACTGTGACTATGCTATATGCCATCTCACCATTTTCTTCATGTCGCAGTTATTAGGGATTAGGTGCTGCTCTACATTGCATTGCTCAGGCTGAAACTGGGGTACTGTGTCCCAGTTACTTGGTCTGCCTTGGCCATTCTGTGCTCATTGCTGTATACCACAGGGGACTCCTCAAGCTACACTCCAGGCAACTTCCTCATGCCCTGTGGGCACCTCAGTGGTTAAAACAAGCCCAAGCTGTTAGGGACACAATCCAGGCTCTCCTCACTCTGCTCTCCACCTGCAAAGCTACTCTACCACCACTGGTGGAATAAAGGTGGTATTGGGTTTGGCTGGCTGCAACATCCTGACATCCCATTCTCAGCTGAAGGCACCACAACCAGTGGTGTTAGTGGACACCAAAATTTAATCTGGTCAGCAATGGACCATGTGTCTCGAGGCCTGAGATCTGTTTTCTCTGCATCTTGAACAGAATGAGTGCTTGCTGGTATTTCATAAATGACACACACATAGTAACTAATACACTTTTCTTCATGTCCTGTGTAATTCAGCTTTGTGGGAAAATATAATTATGTTTATTTATATTTTATATTTATATTTTATTTATAATATATTTGGTAAAATAATATAGGAAGGCATTCCTTTTTACCAATGCAAGACAATACGTATGTAATTAATAACTTCTATGTGGACATATCTGTAGTAAAAGTTACATCAATGCATGTGCTTAGCTCTTAACTGATGTGACTGACTGTGATGACTCCAGACTATTTTCTTGTCTTGTTTTGTTGCAAGTTCCAGTTAGGACTGGGACTGTGAAAAGAGCTAGAGAAAATTGTTTATGTTACAAGGGACAGATAGAGCCCTAGTAGAGGGAACTGCTGAGGTAGAAAGAATTCAAGCCTGAAGGCAGATATAAATTGGTACAAGCAAGAAAACTTGAAATTGTATCAACCAAATATATTGTGTTTAATTTTTGACATTCAGATAACTTCAGAGCATACGAAAAAGGTGAAACTCCTGAGGTGGAATGACTTCTGTGACACATTTTGACAAAACACATTTCAAAATGTGTTTTGCAATGACAGCACTGAGAAAGATATCATAGTTTTGATTTAATTTTTCATATGTGATAGTATATGCTTCTTTTGACGTGCTGATACAAATATAGTATTTGGAGTATCAGATGTCTGTACTCTTACAGTTGCCTCTAGTTCCCCTTTGGTATTTCATCATGTAGGGCATTTGGATGCTCCATCACTTTCAGTAAGTCCTTTGCATCTGAATCTTGCCAAAAAATTACTACCTCAAAAAGAAATAAATAATCCATCAGGTCAAAAGACATAATTTCAAGAGAAACGCTCATATAAAAATCTCTTAGCAGTTGCATACAGGCATCAGTAAAAGCCAAGATCGGCTTTTCGACTCCATAAAGTATTCTTGTTGTGGTTACTTTGCTTTTGATTAATAATATTACTATTATTACTACTACTTACTTTTGTTATTGCCATGGCAACTGTCACTGTTGCTGTTACTGTTGCTATTGTTACATAACTATTAATTAATAAATATGTAGTTATTTCTTATTACAATTGTTACTATTATTTCTATGGTTATTTTACTGATTATTGTTCTGTCACAAATGTAAAGATTTAAAAGTTTTAAATTAATTATTAAATAAATAAATACATATCTTCATGTCTTAAACCTCTTGGTTGATACCCTAAAACATGAACTTTTCTATGCTTGAAAGACAGTCAAGTTTAAAGCAGAAATGAGAGGCTCCTCTTAATTTGAGTACTATACATCTCTAACAATATGTTTAGGAACATGGTTGAACTTTGGATTATTTTTGTGACACAATGAATCAGGAAAGTGATTGCTTATAAAATACTGGAATGAATGTGTTCTGTCACTAAGATCTCATGAACAAACAGAAGAAGCCTAGTGTGAAATTGTCACATGAGAAGCAGAAAGATGGTTCTGCCTCTGTTTGAGATGTCATGCTCAAACAGAGCAAATTTCATGTATGAAATTTTAGAAGCATTTATTATATACATATAAGTACATCCACTTCCCTGATGGGCATGACTTCAAGCTTCTGACCCTTTAATGGCTATAATGAGTAATTTATGTTTATGGCTATAAAAATTACTATATAAACAATAACTCTATGTTCTATTAAAAAAAAAAAAACCATACTAAATCACTTTTCCCTAGTTTCTAAATGAAAACATGACTATTCTCACTAAAAGTATTTGAGCTGTACTAATACCTAAGTCAGTTACATTTTTGCGTCCTGGAGCAGTTTGCTCTTTAAACAAATTAAGGTTCTGATCCAGCACCTCGGATTCCTCCTATTTAATAAACACATACATACATCCTTAAATTTTATTAACATCTACTTCCTTGAAGCTAAATTAAATAAAGAATACTTTCCAAAAGCCTTTTTAATATGGTTGTGCCTACTGGGCAAAGTTGAAACTACCCCAACAAAATGAGGGCCAAATTATGAAGTAATTTGAATGAAACTTCTGTTGACCTTAAGAGGATTTTTACTTGATTAAGAATAATGGAATTTGGAACGAAGTAACTGTGATTCAGGGGGTGAATGAGAATGTGCTGTTGTTACTGCAGCAAGCCTTCCTTCCAGAGCGCTGCGTGTGTGTGCAGAGCACAGGCAAGGGCAGGAAGAGTGTCCCATTTCTGCTCAACCTGACTGCATTTTAATGCTTTCTTATTAGTCAAGCTGGAGGAGACAGGCAATGAGAAGGAAAGTTCTAATTAGTACATATATTTTGCTTTTGATAACTGCTCAAATGGTAGATAGAACATTACCTACATTAAATGCATTTCATATATACTCCTGATTGTTACAAGAGCTTACTTTAATGAAGTATTAAATTTACATATAAAATTGTTTTCAGTAAAGTATGAAGAACTGGATCTGCTAATAAGCCTTGTTCTGATTGGAAACCAAACGGAACCAAGAGTCCCAGAATGCCAGAAATAGGACAATAAATATTTCTGGCACAATTTCAAAGGTGCATAATGCCAGACACAGACATGTAAAAGTAATGGCAAGCTCTACAGAGATTATAAAAGAAATAAAATCACAGTTCGTAATTCATATAATCATGTTAAATAGTAGGCTTATAAACCAATTTTTATAATAAAATCCACATGTAAAAGTATCTGTGATTTCATTCAGTTAAAGATGACAAATATTAGAGCTCCCCTTGAAAGCAAATATATATCTTGCAAGCTGAAGGACAATGAACAGTTTCTTTGTGTTCATGTTTAATGGTATAAACTCTGCTAGTGTTCTCACACATGATTTTCAAATAACTTTTCAAAGAATATACAATTTGACAGTGTTCAGAATTTTTGAACATATTGCAGCTACTGAGTATCCTTTACTATTACTACTACTGCTTCAAGTTTAGATAATTTAAGATCTGAAATTATGGTCCCATCACGTGCAGATGATCCCAGGCAAGATGATTTTCTCATAGTATGTCATACTAATAAATGTCTGAAACAGAGCTTCAATGAATTATATCAGAAGGATGTCAAAACTATTCCATTTCTCAAAATAAATTTATTTCATTAAATGCATCTAGAAATTGAACAAAAAGCAGAACTTCTACTGTAATCACTCCAATAACTTCAAATGATAGTATTCAAAATCATTCCAAGCCCCCTTTGGCTACATAGAGGTACTTAGATAAAATTAATATGTCTTGAATTTTAAAAACACACTTGGGAACTGGAATTTCAGAGCAATGTGTTGGGGTTTCATTGCACATTCTTGGGGTACTCTCCACATTCCAGTTGTAAACTGACCCATAATCAACAAGTGAAAAGCAAGGCCGATGATATAGGTCTATTGAGTCAAAGGTAAAATGCAGATGAGATGTGGAGACAGAGAAAAATTTGAAGTAAAACTTCGGGGTTTTAGGCAAAGTAAACCAGAATAAAATGCATTAGAAAAGGCTCATTTTCCAGCAGAAGTAGCACATCAAATTGACTTCTGTTGAGAATTTAAAAAGTTACAAGAAAATACAAATAGCATGTAGTGAAATCTAGGACTTCTGTTTTATGGCAAAATATATAGCTTTTTTAGTGGTATATATTTATCAATCCTAGATCAGCTCTTTCATGCTAGCAAATCAGAAAAAAATACTGTAATACATTTTATGTTTGTCAGTGACTTAAATTCTTTATGAAGAGTAGTAGTTTTACACATTCATTTAATTATCTTAAGATAGATAGGTGCTAATCTCCAACCTATTAACCTAAAGTACAATGAAAACTTAGTTACTCTCACTGTTAGCTGCCAGTCTTTGCAACTTGTTCTTCAAAACATCACAACTTCCCTTCATTTGCACAGTTCTAATGCTATAGTGCACTGAGAAGACCTGTGAAAAATAACAATAGGCACATTGCTAATTAAATAGTATTGCCTTATTGATGTCTTCTTGATGGATGCTTTTGGTTTCTTTCCCTACATATAAAGATATCAACAGTTTGGTGCTCTCTCTGTTTTATGCTTGAATGACCTATGGCAAGCAAATTATATCCTAGGATTCCTGGGAATTTCCACAACATAATTATGCCTCTCCTATTTATAATGTACTAAATTATACCTCTCTGATATATTCATTGACAAATAGTAGGCTTTCCTATTTGACTTGTTTGCTTACTCTTTGATTTACCAAGAAAACTTTCAGAAAGGCTTCAGGTGAAACACTGCAAGCGATCTGCTTTTCAGCAAGTGCTGATCCTCTAACCTTTGAAAATCAAGGGGTTTTAAATGTCAAGAGCAGAGGAATCCATTCATAGTTGCTACGTATTTTTTAAATCTTGACCTATGCATCTTCCTACTTTTTTCTAATTTTTAGGAAAATAGCTTCTGAGGTATGTAAATTATTTTCATCTTTTGTTATATTATAGCTTAAAATTAAGAGTCAAAATAAATCATTACATTATGGCTGAGAAAAGTGCAGGCACCACACATATTTCTAACAATCTATAAATGCATTCCTACAAACTTGTTTATTGGATAAGTCTGGCCATAAATTGGCCAGGACACAGAACTTTATATGAAAAAAGCAGAACATTGAACAAAAACATTATATGTCCATGGTATTAGATTTAAAGTAAACTAACCACAAACTCCTAAACATGAATCCCAAAACTCACAATCTTTATAATGAAAGGAAAAGACCACATCATATAACTGTCTTAGCCAAGCAATTCAACATTTAGCTTGTTTATTTTTCAGTTAAACAAAATCTAAATATCTCCAGGGAAGACAATGCTAATAACAAACATAACCACATAAGCTTTGTATATGAAGTTCAATTTTAGCTTTAGTAGGGCCTGTCAAATTGGAAATCATCGTAAAAAGCCAGTAAAACGTAATCAAATTCTATCACACAGATAGATTGGGCATTTTGTTTTTACCTAGTTTGCTCCAGAATTTCTGGTCTGATTCTGAGACCTGAAATAGTCGCATATTCCTTTGATATTATTCTTACCTTTGTAAATAATTTACCACATTCTTAGTAAGGAAATTCTATCCTATTAGAAGAAATCCTGCTTAATGAGCCCATTAGAGAAAATTAAGTATATTTGCCTTTTGTTTTTTCTGGTGATATTAAGAATTTTCTTGAGTATGTGATTCCCTACTGGTATAGCTGTTGTTGATTTCCCTAAGAGATGGTGCAGCCTCCTCATAGAATAGCCACCAGCAGCCTACTGACTTTAAAACTCTCCTGAAGACACTGCTTTAGCAGAAAAAAGTATGTGGATTAATTAATTAATTAATCTGTGTCTATCTATAATCTTGAGATTATATAATAATTTCTATATATCTATAACAATCCTTTGCTTTTTCACGCTGTACGTAACTGCTTTTATTGCACTGTCATCATTTTTTGTTCTTTAACACTGGCTTCCCTCAATTTAGAAACTAGGTTTTCACCATTCTTTGAGTGTTGCATGAAATTATACCCTAATATTTCATCAGTCTTAGTGGAATATTTTATCTGCATACTTCCCCAGAACGTGTTACGGTTCTACACAGTGGTAGGGGTCCTTACCTAGCACACGACTGAAACCTGGCAATTCCATGAGACACATCTCCTTCATTATTTGACAATTTTAATCTATTCTTTTGACCCTTGCCCTTGAGAGTGTTTGAAGACTAGCAGAGTTGAAAGATGGCATATGCTTTCTATTTATCTCTGCTGCTGCATTCTCTGAACTGTGCATTGCCCTAGGAGATTGTCACGTCCATCTAATTTTGTAACACCCATGCCTTCCAGAGCAACAGCTTGTGTTGGGTGCTGTAGTGAAGAAATTCCAGAGATTCTGACTTTTAGAAGTAGACTGCTTGAAGCATTAAATGGAGGCACTTTGAGCTGAAAAATGTTAAACATTGCAAAAATTGAAGACTCCTCTTCTCTAAAGCCTTTGGACATTCAGAACTTTCCTCACTATCTCATTGCTTTATTTTAATGTTTTTTAGTTATTAACTTACATCAAATTGCACACATTTTCACATTTTGAGCTAAATTTTATCTTCAGATGAGCTGAAGACAGCTCTTTGACTTCGGCAGAATTTTGTACGAGGACATCTACAATTTCTGTGGTAGAGGACAAGGCTTCTGTCTTGACTGGAATCACAGAACAAGTCTAAGTTTCACAGATCCTAGAATAAGAGCAGCCACCCTCATATTTTACCCCAGATCTCAAACAAGAGAAAGGGTTCTTCACTGATGCTCATATTTGTGACAGCACTCATGGCACATATATAAAATGTTTTCATTTCCAAAACGGTCTGTATCTCATCTGCTTGCACATCCACCAACCAGCAGTTCCTTCAGCTCATATTACATGTCCCAGAAAGCCGTTTTGTATAACTATGAGAAAACACAGGAGAATGGGATTAACAGAGGTTGGAATCCCTTCATCCACAGCCTCAAAACCAGACTGGTTCCATCAGACCCATGACACCGGTCACCCCCTTTGAGCCTGAGCTGGTCTTGCCCTGCAGTGGTCAAACACTACAAGGGAGACTTTAATTCCCTGCACATGGGAAAACCACTTATCTACATGTCAGGAAAGGGTATGTTCTGAGGAGCTGATATCTGATTAATTATATATTTTTAAATCTTTGTCTTCAAAATGAGAATTCAGTGATCCACCCAGCTGCATACAATTAAGAGCAGCAGATCAGCATAATAGGGTGAGGAACTTTTAATGGGTGTTTATAGGTTGAAAGCATCAACCTCTCTTTTACATTAAAAACTAAGTAGAAGAAATAGTAATTGCTAAAAGATATATCAAATTCAGAATGTCCTTAGAAGAAGATCTGTTATCCTGGAAGCTTCAAAATGCTAGGCCTTCAGAAGACCTCTGTGTTCCAGTATCACCAATAAGGAGGCTAGGAAACTACTCTTTTAAATCTTACTCTGAGAAAGAAAGAAAAAAAAAAAGTTACATTAGCATTTTTTAGCTGCTTGGTAGGTTAAAAACGTTCCAACAAAAGGGTCTAGATTGAGGTATGTGAGGCAAAACGACATATTTCTCCATAAAATGGTTACACTAGTGTAAAGAGAAATACTTTGTAGACTCAAGGTGGGAATTTAGGGAATAGTATTTTTGCTCTTTTAACAGGAAATACTGTTTAGGCATTTTATATAGGGGGTTCTGCATTTGAGAAGGGATAATTTGCTCTAAAATATGTGGGCAACCAGCCTAAATTCTCTAATTGAGTAGTTTGCTTATAACCCCAGGCCATTAGGTGAATGTAAACTATTACAGGCTTAGTAAAAAAAATAGTCCCATTAGGATTTTTGTATTTGTATGTGGTTGTGGGTTAGTGTGGCTGTTTCCAAAATGATGGATTAATGAAAAGGTCTTTTTTTCTGAGTTTGCAAATACCTGCTTTGAAATACCCACACTCAAATTAAGTTGAAAAGTTCTTTTTTATTTTTTCTATCACAAAATACCAGATCAAGTCTTAGCTATTAGTTTCAGTGTGAGTTATCTAGGATTATTCACAGGTAGGTCTGCAATCTTTACAAAACAAATATTCCTGATCAAATAACTAATTCAGCTTTTTATCCATATTTTTTAACTGTCCTTTATTTTAAGTGCCAGCTATTAGTACTAAAAAAATGTGCTCTGGGAAAACCATGGTCTTTCTGGAAATGATTTTAGCCTTCACGCATCGTACATGTGCTTCAATTGCTACTGTTAAGATGTCATACCCGCTGCTTGTAGACTCATATTTCTGTAAGGAAGGAGGCAACTTTATGTGCAGCTTCTTTTATACTACTAGTATTAAATCTTGTACTTTTCACTACGTAATACATCTCTCAGTTGAATAGTCTACTGCTTTTCCTGTTCCCAGGCAAATTTTAGTCTATCAAGTGTTTTTTCATGGCCTCTCTATGTACATAATATAGTAAGGTGTTAAGAAGAGGAAACATACCTTCAATTAAAAGTAATAGTAATAAATGACCTACATAAAAAGACATTAGAAGTCAGCCCTAAATTCGTTGTCAACTTTCAGCATCCTGCCTCCTTTCCACAAAACCTGAGAACCAAGAGTTACGAGAAACTACAAAGTCTATGAAATTAAGGAAGTCCTGTAATAGATTTGATGCAGAAAAAGGTAAAGAAAAAGTGCTTGTGTCAATGATGCCTAAACTCTCAGGGAAAAATGTGATGACAGAGACAGACAATTCCCCAGATTAAAAGAAGGAGGGGTGTAAGTAGCTCAGCATCCCTGGGACTCAAGGAAATATTCACCTATCAAAAGAAAAGCCTGATCTGAAGACCGTTGCAGTTTTCCTAGGAGCTGACCAGTTTATCAATACAGTAGGGACAGCAATGATTAAAAGAAAGAAGCTAAAAACAGAACATTTTTGAATCCAGGCCAAGTAAAACTAAACTAAAACACTGGAAAAGGAAGCTACACACTGAAAAAAGTTGATGTTGCAACATAAAATCTGCTTGCTTGGGGAATTAGAGGGAATAACCCCAAGTGCAGCTTCCTATAGAATTTAGAAACTATGTAAAGGGGATTTATTAAAAATAGAATTGTCACATGACTTGTACTGTTTCTCATATAACATCAAAATATTTTAAGTTGATGTTTCTCTATTATACCAACAATACAAGGGATTTTGTTCATCAAGTAAAAGAGCGATAAACATGAAATCACTATTGTGAGGATTTTAAAAAGTTAAAAGCACTGCAAATCCAATAAAATAAAGCACAAATAAAAAGAATATGAAAACAGAATAAGCATAGAAATGCATTCAGGAGGGAGCCCTATGCAATAGTGTGTTGCTCTGACTATATCTGGAAGATCTGATATAGATGGCAAAGAAAACAGAAGGGCAAAAACTGAGCATTATAATCTGAATAGGTTACCAGGACACCACTTGAGAGAAACCATGAAGATTTCAGATTTTTTTTTTTTAAGGCAGTCTTCTTGGTTTCACATTCAGTCTTTTCTTCTCACACAAAAAGTCCACCACAGGCATTCCTATGCCCTCATCCTTCCTGTCCCATACTGTTTGCACAGAGACTGGGACCTTGGAAATTCAAGTCTCCCAGGTCTCAGTCCCACGGCCTCGATCCACATGATTCACGGTTACAGCTACAAGCAATTGCAATGAAAGGGGAAAGTTTATTCAAAGCACCTCTAAAAGCGTTCCACGCAGTGCAGCAAGCAGGTCTGCCGCGTGAAGGTGGACTGTGTTTGCTGCAGATAGGTCTCTAGAGAAATTATTTACTTGGCCCTTGCACATTGCCACTCAGGATGTGTGAAATAAGAGGCATATTTATTGGTCAAACTGGAAAAAAGCACATACCTTACTGAAGGACAACTCTGCTAGTCTTATGTTGTTTGTCTGACAGAAGGCTTTAAGATTGGGGTTTATTTTTCCACTTTGGAGAAAACAACGTATTTTTCATTAATATGAGAGTTTAATTTCTGATGCTAAAGTTTTCCAACATTGGTCAAAGGCAGATAGAGGATGATTGGGTATGGATCATGTAAGTCTGAGTATCAGGGACAATGGATGGTGAGATCTTCTAGGAGGTGTGGGAAACATTAGCTCTACAAAGTACTATTTGCAGTGCTAAAAATTAAGATTAAAACTCATATACAGAGAATTTGATGGCTGTAATTGCACAAATTCAGGTGTTTTCCTGGAGTCATTATATAATTTTCACTTGTTAATTTGTGTTTCCTCTTCTGCCATCAAGCTTAGCCTTCAGCACCATTTTAGGCTCTAGCTTTTGCCATGGACCAATAGAGCTGGTGTTACGGGTTGTCTCTCCAGAGGAAATTATAAAACAGCCCCAAACATGGAATATGAACTGAACATTGTACCCTGAACATAAAAACAAATGGAAGGTTTACCAACTTCATCAAACACTCTTGAATTTCCTGCAATACAATGAGCTGTGCTGGCAATGGTTTTGTGCAGGAAGGCTGCTGCTCTGAGGAGTCTGAGATCTTACTTAAGAGCTGTTACACTCTCCCCAGAAGAGAAAGCAGACTATGAACAATCATCAGTTTGCCTCTGATGGTACTTCTGAATTTCCCAGCCTCTGGTTCTTCCCATCCATCTGCCCAATTGAGACAAACAACACTACAATGACACAGAAATGTCTCAGTTTGATGCAGATGTCTCAGTAGTGATGCAAATGCCTCTCTCATTCAGTTTTGCTGCCACCGCCTTTCCTAATACCCACCAAGCCATGCACAGTCTGGCTGTCTCTAAGGACGGTAATGAGACAGTGCAGCCTTGAAAGTATGGGATAGGATTTTTCAAATGTTCTAGTACTTGGACATATTCTCCTTGGCAGCATTTGGATCCTTTCTTCTGTTTGCTGTCTTGCCTGTCCTACTATAAATATTTGCAAAACAGGGAATTCGGACCAAATATTGCAAAATACCTGCAGTCAGTGTATGTGTGAGGATCAGGTTCCATATGCAGATACCTCAATATTTTCTAAGTGACATTAATTGCTCAAGAAGTCTGAATCAAATAGCAATAATCAGTTAGCCTTAGAAAGTAAATATTATGAAGCAAAATATAATAGAAGCACTGGAGACTAAATTTTGTCAAGAAAATAAATAGATATTTATTTCCTTCAGAAGTTTTATGAAGAAAATTCCAGATGCTGAATACCTCTGAAAATCAAACTATGTCTCACTGTGGAAAAATACAGTTAGTTGCCTTCTATCAAAATTGTTCTCATTTGCCCTGTATAACTTTTCAGTGACGATTGCTTAGGACAAACTGAAACAAACATAAGTATCAGCTATTAATAACTTTTTTGTCTGAAGAAAACTATGGCAAAACAGTGACATGGAAGAGATGAAGATTCAAAATTAATTTTTAATAAATCCTCCACGCTATTTTTACAGGATTTCAAGTTATTTTACCCCAGCTCAACTTTTCCACAACTACACTGGGGATGAGTTCAACTGTGGTGTAAACGGAGGAACCCCCGGGGCAAAGCTGCTTTGGTGGTTCTGAACAGGTACCTCAGCCTGGCTGTGCAGGAACATGGTCCGTGGGACACACTGTCTTAGCAACTGGGAACTGCTGTGTCCTGTCTGTGCCATCCATCTGGAATCGTGTTCCACTCTTAATCGCTTTTTAGACCTTTTGACTTGAAATCTTAATGTCGTTGTAGCTTTAAACTGTTCTTTGGGGTTATGTTTAGAGAACAATGAATTCACAAGAGAGTTGATTTTAAAAGTACAGGCTGGGCATAAACCCTACCTACTATGTAGGCATATCATGGATACAGGAACTGTATCTAGCTTAAAACCCAGGGAAGAAAGCCCCAGGATCAAAGTCAGACTTTGTAGACATATTTAATTATGTATTACTGGTAAAGCAATAAAAGCTTACAATATGGGCTCTATTCACAAAAAGGACATTGTTTTGTCATGTTCTTCTCGTAAATTCCTTATGCATGACTCAAAGTGTCATTTTACATGAGATTCATAAAGACAAATGTCAGTTCTACATGGGTGTACCCATGTGTTACAGAGTTTAATCAAAAGCAAATGTGTTATGCTGAAATCATATGTGTCATTAAGAGTATTTTTGCCCATAAATCGAAACTCCTATTATGGACAACAGACTGAGCTCCTATGCAATAAAACCGCACTATACCTTCTGCATTTCTTGAAAAAGTTTACCAAATTATTTCAAAATGCAATTATGAAATACAGTGTTCTACAAGGGAACAATTATCTCAGGGAAGTACTTCAGGAAGAGTCTACCTACTTAGCATTTGTACTTCAATTTCAAGTACTGTCAGAGAAAATGTCTTGAACAACAAAAGGCATTAGAGTCTACTAGGAGTCCAGATTTAGTCTTTATTAAAAAAAGTTAAACTAGCTGGTGGGTCAGAAACTTTGGCTGAAATAATTAGGAGGTATGTTATTGGGGCAGGGTTGAAGGCCGATAAAACAAGGATAGGTAGATGTTGATGTATCCTGAAATAGAACACTGACAAAATGCTGAACAGTAACTTTCATAGATATCACAGGGAGGCATCAATGCAGCACAACCGTGTTGCAAAAAATAATAGAAAGCTTGCTTTTAAATGCTGTCTTATGGCAGTAGTAAATGCAAATAAACTAGAATCTTTAAAAATATTAATTACAGTAAGAATAATGGTCAAAGATGATCTTAGAGGAAATAGAAGTGCTATAATAATTCTTCATGTAACGCATACAGCCTCCCAACTTACTATGCTTTATAACCATACATCTAGTTTCAGTTAGAAAATAAATCAGAATTTGCTGTTAAAGAAATACAAGTGAGTAAATAATAACGAGATTCAGGCTACCAGGGAAAAATCAGCACCTGAAAGACAAAAGGACACAGGGTTTGTCTAGATTGTTAATGCATAGTTAGAAAACCTAAAAATATCCCAGACATCCAGGAAGAAATACTGATAACATACATTCAGAAAGGACAGGCAAGTACATGTCATTGTGTTTTGTAAAATACTTTTTCTAACAGATAGGACAAGAGTATCACTGACATGTGTTGGCTCTGCAAATGACACTGTCCATTGTGAAAAAGATACACAGGGAAAATCAACTACTTTCAAAAGGTTACTAATATTAATGAGCAGCATTTGAGCCTTGGAAAGCAAAAAGCATTCAGTTAGATTCTTACTTCTGATCTACATCTTGGTTGATTCCACTATAAAATTTTTTATTGCAAAACTGAGAAAAAGCCAGATTCTTGATTTCCACTTGCTATTTCTGTTCATTTGTCTTTCGATTGCGAAGGGGAATTTAAAACTGAAATTCTCTTTCCCTCCAGTTTTGCCACACACGCACGTTCTTATAGGGTAAAATATTTGCTCCACAAGGTAACACCATAGGGTTCATACTCCCTGTACATTTCACCATCTTCCGTTCCCTGCCATGACATCTCCTTCTTCTCCCACCATGTGTTTTTCTCTAGATTGAGAAGAATGGTAAGGACAGGGAAATGTTTTAATCAGTGATAATGATCTTCTTTCATCTATACAGAGAAAGATTCAAGTCCAGAAGGCTTTTCTTCATTTATGGAGCTGAAGATGTGACCTTGGTGAATAGAAGTAATTCCCTGCTGCAGTGAAGGGCTGAGCTGATCCCTGCATTTACGCACTGAGGACGGTTTCTTGCGTTTTATACAGTTGTTACCAGCAGTGAGTTTCCTTTTACAATGTTGGTTCTCAGCACTGGATAACCCAAGTCTGGGTTTCCTACTGACTAAAGCCAGACAGAAACCAAGATGTGGTGCTACAAAAAGGCAAGGCAGAAGCCAGTGAGAGCCTGGGGGCAGGGGGGCAGCTGAGTGACGCCCTCACAAGGATCAGAACATTGTGCAGTTCTGCGAAATGCATCTATCCTGACTTAAAGCCCTTTACATATGTAGGATAGATTTGGTGTGACTGGGAGTTGTTCCCATTCAAAGTATAAAGTGTCCATTCTGAAGGAAAATTGTAATTTGTTTTAGATGTCACTGTCACTGGCTCTAATTTATTGACTATATAGTGTAGGGATGGATATCCTTGTATCTCCACAGGCAACTGTTTTCTTTTCCTTTCTGTTTAGAAAAAAAAATTGCATGCAAATCATATTAGGGATTTTTTCAGTCTTTTGCATTTCTTTTTTTCCTCTAACCTGAGTTAGAATTCAGTTCAGGTATATGTAAATTAACCCACAGAAAACTAAATATAGAAACAACTGAGAGAGATTAGATGAGACTGTGTGATGTTTTTGTGAGCTGCAATTAGACAGCCAGCAGCTTCACTTGTAAATACCAGACTTTAAAGGATAAAAGGCCAGTGAATGTTTCCTTCAATAAAGTGCCTTAGGAAAAAAATACGCTTTGCTTGCCAAGTGGGCTCAAAAATAATTTCAGATGGCTCATTCCAAATTCATCATATTTTTACTGGTATATAAATGCAAATTTGTAGGAATCACTAACAGGTTTGGTTTTTCCCCTGAGTTAGAAAGAATTACAGTATAGGAGGATTCTCCTTGGAGTAAAATTTCCTCCTTTAGCAAGGGACTCACCTAGGACTGTGCCTTGCTTACACCTGTTAAAGCTTTATTTTGGTGCTTTGAGTTGTGCTTAACCTTTGAGTGAGCGTTCTGCAAAGGAGGATATAGTTTTGCCTTGCTACGTTTTCTTGTAGCAACGGGGTAGTTGAGGGAAACAGATCATGTCATGAACAAATGAAATCTCCAACGAGATTTCGCAAATGTTATACTTCACAAAACATTACAACATTACAAAAATGTTGAACATTTTCATAGCAGTACATATACCTTGTCTCCTACCTTTTTTCCTGCTGTGATTATTCGGCAGAAAAAGGTTTAAGATGTTTAATGGAAGAAAGTACAGCCCCTTTGGGATTCAAAAGTTATTTCTGGTTTTGCTGTGAAGCCTTTGTCTTTGGCTAGTCACCCAAAGCGTGTTTTTCTATTTTTCAGAAAACAATAATAAAACTTACCTGTTTTCAACCATTACCACAAGAATTTCTAATTTTCCAGATTTAGTTTTACTTCACTGACTGAAGAATTGTATAAAAGGAATATATATGGGGGTTTTTTGACTGTCATTTCTGCTTATTTCACTGAAATGATTGCATTTAGGGAGCTTCAGGAGAACGTTAGTGTAATTAGAATGCAAAAAATAATGCATTTCATAACTTTAACAGGAATACCTCATTGTGTCCTTCCAGTACCTAAAGTGGACTTAATAAAACAGAGGGAGAGAAATTTTTTACACAAGTGATAGGACAAGAAGGAATGGCTTTAAACTAAAAGAAGAGAGATTTAGATTAGACTTCTGGATGAAATTCTGTACTCAGGGGGTGGTGAGGCAAAGGAAGAGGTTGCCCAAAGAAGTTGTGGCTGCCCCATCTCTGGCGGTGTTCAAGGCCAGGCTGAGTGGGGCCCTAACCAATCTGCTCTAGTGGAAGGTCCTTGCCCAAGGCCAGGAACTCAATGATCTTTGAGGTCCCTTCCCACCCAAACTGTTTTGTGATTCTATGATCATATCAAGGGCTGGTCTGACTGAACCATTCCTTCTGCTTGCCCCAGAGCAGAGGATGTGCCAGTTGGACACTCCAGTGTTTGCAAGAGTGACCAAGCTGTGCAGCAGCAACAAGAAACACACTGGAGTTTTACAACAGTTATAATGGCTTTCCTGCATATCTCTTCTGGGCATTGTTAATTTCTCTCATTTACTGTACAAGTAATTCCATAAGCTGTCAGCTGGGGTACTCAGTGTCACCCAAACAGTAAATGGGAGAAGCTTCTAATAGACAAAAGAGAAAGGGAGAAGTTATAAATGTACACCAGTAGTGTGAGAGCCTGGTGGAAGAAAGCGTGAACTCCTTTCCAACCTGCTTTGATACTGGTTTCACAGTCAGAAGAAAAAAAAATACAATTTAAGCAAAGTTTAATACAAAATTTATATTAAAGCTCTGTTTAAATAATAAAAGTTTTCCTTCTGATTGTTAAAGCTATGTGAAAGATGACTGAGAAATATTTCCATGCTCTTACATTGGCCTCTCACATGCAAGTGTCACAGATGACTTTCTGGCAAGACGACGGCTCTTAGCATTCAGCTGAAAAACACCAGCTAGTGGAAAACATGTACCAGAATTCCACAACATGTGACAGTTTGTACCACTGACAACTTATTATTCCATTAATTATTTAAGTATTTGTTAATTGTTTTGATTTTGAGACTGTTTCTAACATACTTTGAACCTTAAGTTGGATGAATTAACTGGCAGAATATCAAAGTTTCTTTTTGAAGGAGATGGAGACTCATGCACAGAGGAACATGTTATGCTGACAATATCATACTATTTCACCTTAGTTTCCTTAAGAAAAATACTTCACTTAAATAAATAAAGTGTTTTCAGTAACAGAGCAAGACAGAAGACAACAGCTTTAAATAATCCCTAGAAGTATGTTCTCCTGTCTGCCCACCAGCAAGAGTCACACCTCCCATTAGCAAGCAGAGTGAACAAACCATGCTCAGTACCTGACAGCTGGGTACTACATGTTTCAGATTTCTAGTTCGGCAAGCTGTAGCTCAGTCCCATGGGCTGGATGCCCATTTGTGGCTGGTGTGCAGGAAGTTTCCATCTAGGTTAGTTCATCTGAAATGAGTGCAGGCATAGTCTGAGGTTAGTCTACCATGTGAAGCAAAGTGGGAAAAGGCAGAAATATTCTCTGCAGAAGCCTACTAAACTGCAACTCTGTGGTAGACATACCCAAAATAATTAATCAAATTAATTTTCTGCTTCATCAAAAGAATCTCAACATGTATCCACAACAACCGCATGTAGAAACACGTGGTTTAAATTATTGTCAGGCTATAACTATCTGACCTCAGATGAGCTTCTTCACCTCCATGAATGGTTCTGATCAGGCACCCAGGCCACCACTCAGAGAAAGAGTAGAGCCAGCTTATGTTCCAAACCCTTGTTTATCCATCCACAACCTCAGCTCACGTTTCATCTGAGACTTAGATTTTACTGAAGCATTTTCTTCTATATTGATATGCTCCTGCCTACATTGTCTCAGATTAAATGAGACAAAGCTGGGGCTTTATTTCATTTCTGTTCACAGCATCGATGAGATCAGCACTTTTATGGAAACAGTCCAGGCTTAGTAGGTCTGCTCAGCATCCACACTGAAATACATGCTGAAAACATGAACTAAGGATGACAAAAAAATTAAATAAAAACTAATAGAAACGTCATACCTCAGGAAAATTAATTAATTTATCTATCTAGTTTGTCAGACAAGATGCAACTCAATTACATTATTTAAAGTAACTCCAAGGGAAACAATTAAAACTACTGCAGAATACTTCACCCAACAGAGGAACACAAAGCAAGATCTGAAAGCACAGACAAGGATATGTTTAAAATGAGATCAAATGGAGGCAGTCCTGAGCTAGCTTTAAACTCAATAGGTTTGGATGTTGGCAGCACAGCCAGAGCAGTGGTGTGCTCAGCCTGGAGCAACATCAACTCCAGCAATAGATGGTGTATTTACCCATTTTTTGGGATGGGTCATGTAATTCACACCCAGCACTGAGCTATTAGAGCTACACCCCAAGTTTGTTTAAAGGTCATTAGAGTGACTGTATGAGCTGCAGGCAGGGCAGAGCAGATACTGTTCCATGCCTTGCCTCTAAGGAGGGTGAGGAGTTGTGAGAATGCTGTTTGTGTTTGCACTCATGCTGTGTAACCCTAATGAGTCACTCTGAGTGTCCAGTGAGAGATGCATTGGAACATGTTGACTCACGGTCAGTTATAATGAGACTGTAAAGGGCTATAATTCTAGGATTTGCTAATGGGCCTGGGTTATTTCGTCCCTGACTGGTCTTTTTGTAGGTCAAGTGCTGATACTGCTGGCAATTGAAGCATAGATCAAAATACTTTTACTATAATGAATAGCTAGGACTATTAGGACTCTCAGTTAACTGCAGCAGTCACCTGCTTTTCCAGTGAATACTTGTTTCCTTGTTTCTTTACATGTAGAAGGACAGCTACAATAGATT
>VZRN01005608.1:1175900-1185900 GCA_013397935.1 Dasyornis broadbenti
GGAAGGGACACCAAAACAATAGTTTTATTCATCTGGTTATGCGATCAGTGAGAAAGTTCATATGTTACAAGGGATGCAAGAAAAAGAATGGGGTCCAAGACCGAATGTAGTGTGCAATCCAAACAAAAATAAAGCACTAAGTGCCTCGTGTAGCTCATTTCTTGCACAGATTCCTTCAGTAGTGCAGTTGCCATTATCACAGGTACTTCATCTAACGCTCCCTGTTAGGCAGCGGGTCATATAACTCATGAAACTTACCTCTACCATCTCAGAAATTGTGTTTTCCTACAACATGCTTGATTTGGATCCCAAATGTGAGTCAGACGTGAAGGCAGTGGGCCATTCAGCAGCTCAGCAAATGGGGTGTTATCCACCTTACTGGTGCAGAAGAATCCCACGTCAAATCCCACCTACGTTACTTCCCCAACATACAGCCACCCTTGCTAATTTCATTCTTCTGCAATATTGTCTCTGCCCAGTTTTAAAATCAACTGTTCTCAGGTAGCTGGTGAACATTTATCAAACTGAACTCAAGAATTTATCTTCTCTTGCTTTAATAGATCATTATTTTCAACTTGTGATAGAAACATTTTCTCTGATAAGCTCAGTAATGAAATAGAAATTTTACAGAAGCTCTTTCACTGCCTGGGTCTGCCTTCCAGACTGAAAATTTCCAAAAGGAGATAACTTATAGAGGGTCTTTTATAAAAGAGAAATGGCATTCCAAATCCTTGGGGAAATCTTCCCAAAATGTGCAATAACTTCTATGTGAGACCAGAATGACTACACAAATATTGTGATAGTTATCAGAGACAGAGGAGGAAATCTTGAGAAATTCTGGTTCTCAAACTAGATCATTATCGACAGGCAGTTTCAGGCATTTAGCACTCAGATGAAATATAAGGATCATAACATGGAAAACTCCCTGCTGAGATATGCACAACACTTTGCAAGAGAAAAGGAATGTTTTATTCTTCAGTTGTTTGACAACAGGCTAATAATTTAGCTGAGCAAAAGAGTATTCATATACTGTACCTTCTCTAGGACAGGAAGGGGTTTTACTGAAAAACTGCTAATAGCAGTTTGAGATAATCCTAGTAGGACATTGTCCAGAGGTCTGTGAGTAGAAAGCTACTAGGAGACGATACAGAAGATAGGAAGATAGAGACAGATGGAAACAAAAATCAACTTCCTTAAAAAATTGGTTCCTAAAAAGTCGTGATCTGACAAAAATAAGCTGTGGAACTTTTGTGTGTAATCAGGTATTCAAGCAAGACATCCATTATTCAAGAATGCACAAATGTATCTGAAAAAATTAATTTATTTTCTCATTTACAAATTCATTACAAAGACCGGTCTCCACCTCTTCTGTAAAGGGAGGCACTACTGACGATGGAGTCATTTTCCTGTACTCCTGAAAAATAGAGAGTTAAATACTAGATAAAAACCCTAGGAAAAGAACTTGATATGACAAAGTGCTGTTACTCTTGGAGCAAGATGTAGCAATACATACAGGTCAAGTAGATACTAGATCTCAGCCACATTATTTGTGATTGCAACAATCATAAGTAGGATAGGAGAAACGGTGAAATACATATATCTGTCTTTCTGATGCAGCATAAAACTGACATCTTGCCCATTTCTTGACATTGAAGATTCTTCTGCTAAGTCTGTGTTGTTGTTGTTTTCAGAGAAGGAAGGTTATTTTTCATGGTGCAAAATGGTAAATTTCATGAAGTAACACTGCATTTCATAAACAGATATTTTAAGAGACATTGTCAACCAAATAATGCTTTATAAGGCACTAGAAATGATTCACTGCATGTCTGAAAAACAACTTTTATTCACTTTTAGCTTACTAAAATATTACTTCTCTCTATGAAGTGGAGTGGCTGCAAATGTAGGTCAGGAATTCTTTGCCCTACTTTTTCCCTTCTCATTCACATTTCTGACTGGATTAGTCTCCTTCCAATAGTTTAGGACTCTGTCATGAGAAACAGACCGCAAAGATCACCAAGGGCAGGATGAACAACAAAAAATAGGACCCTCCCTCCTTAAAGAAAATTATATTATTTTCTCTCAAAGACACCAGATCCCTTCAAACCAAACTATCTCCTCTACTCTCATCCATTCTTTTAAACTTATCTCACGCAAATTCCCATTATATCTGTATTTCCATACGTATGTTTAGATAATGGGTCATAGGCAACTCAGCAAAGATAATAAAACTAAGCACACAGATGTATAATCAGAGCAGATATAAAAATGCAAGCAGCCGATCACTTCCCCACTTTGCTTTGTTTGCAGCTGATAATTAACTGATTGATAATATTCTCCTCTCTCAAGAATTTTCTGTACAAGTCTAGGAGGTGATGAACTGGCAGAAATGTGAATGTCTCCGTTTTTTACAGAATTTTTTTTAACTGACCAATCCATGAGAGTAATGAAAGTGTTACAGTCTTTTGAATGGCTATTGCCCAAACCCCAAGAATTGGACAAACCCCAAGAGCAGGAGTGACAGCTCTGATGCATACCAATTTTATGTTTTCCAGATCTTAAATCTGAATGGATAAAATGATCTCTGGGTTATGTTTGAAATGGTTGTGTGGTGTGACTGGGAACTGATCAACACCAAAGGGTAGCCTAAATGCGTATCTGGAAGACACTGAAGCCAATGCAATGTGCCTGTAGATCTGTGTGGAGACTGTGCCACAGAACTCAGATAATCTCCTGAACATATTTCCTTTGCATATACAGATGAGCTTTGGGACCTTTACGCTTCCTGCTGAAAATGTCTTGTTTCTTTCCAAACGACAATCACACTTTCTTCTACGTTTCATATTTCCCTAGTTATGGGCAGTAAAGCAAAACCTCATGGAACACAAAAAGGAATGCCTCTGACCCAAAAACCAGAGAAACCAACCTGCTCTACATTCAGAGTATCCCAACACCAGACAAAGATGTGGATGTAAAAGATGTCATCAGAAGTGGAATTGCTTTGCCATGCAAGAGCTGAGTGCCTCAGCATGCTTTTCAGCATAATGTGAATTGTGGCAGCTTATATCTTCCTTGAACACCTTATCAGAAATGCAAACATGAAACTACAGATCAGCAAGTAGGTCTCCCCAGGTTTAACAGTTTGTGTCATAGTTTAATAGCGTAGGCTTCCTTTTGTATAAAATCTCTCATGTCACTTTTAAATCTGTTGCTTATCAGAACTTGCTTCTGCCAGGTTCCCAACAGAAAACCCATAGTGAAAACGAGCACGCCTCCAGCAAACTGAAATGTTAGTCCAAGCTTTGCTTATTTCTTTGTATTAACAAGAACATCCAGGTCTCTCAAAACTGTAAAATCTGTGTCTAACAAGCCTATGAAAAGGTTATGCTACTTCCAGTCTTCCATTCTTTCCCCTCACCTGAATGGCTCGTCCACAGATTCTATTCGGTTTAAGCCCAGACAGATTTCTTCCAGATTTCTGGGAAGAGAATTAAAGTGACTAGAAAAAAGCAATTTTCCTTTTTTTGGTGACACAAATTGTTAAATCATACAATCCAGTTGCAGGCAAGTAGGTCTGGTCTAAATTCCTGAGACTTTCAGGAATTTTAGATTGGGTCCACAAAGACTATTTGAGACAAGTGAAAGGTCTAAGCTTTGATAATCATTAGGAAGTATGACAGTCTACAACAGCATTGAGGGAAGGGGATGAGGAAGACCTAATAGGAACAAGAGGAGTCAGAAGTGACAGAAATAATGAGAGGGATCTATGTCCTTTACAACAGATTCCGGTTTTGATCTGAAAATTGAATTTTGATGTTCTCTTCCTGATATTGAATCATAGAAAATATGCCAGCCCCTGATGGCAGTATCTATGCCACTCCCCTCTGCTACCTTAACAGGTCAACCCAGCGTGGCTCCAGGTGCTAATGGATCATGGTGGGAGATTTCCGTGGAAAGGACAGACCATTTATTGATTCTTTAGTCCAGCAAACTGGATACCAAGAGCTACTTCAAAAGGAAGTTATGATTGAAAAGTTGAGCATTCACACCTTGAGAACTTGCAGTTTTAGTGTGATTTATGCAGCCTTATCTCTTCTTGCTCTGCCAGCTGTGATTGCACTATAAGGCAGTCATGGAGGATAAAATCCTAATTTCTGTTGCTGAATGCATGGCTGAAATCATCCAGCTTAGACATGAGTTCCTCTGAAAGTGACTTAGGGCTGCATATGGGAAGCCTGATCTTTGTAAAACCCCATTCATTTGCAGGAGAATTTGAATTATGCCAGAAATGCTTTGTTGAAGGGAGGGAATGTTATCTTAGAATAGATAAATGCTGACTTGATTAATATAATTGAATCTCTGCCTTGCTACAGAACTTCCATACAGTGCTAAGCACAACATTTAAATCCAGCTTTTCATAATTGCTTACAAAATGTGTTTTCCATGCTATGGTTTTCAAATCACATTCAAAATTTTGTTTTGCAAAGCACTGAGCAAATAATATTGCAAACTACACCAAAATTATCAGCTCAGTGTCCTCCATGGGACATACAAAATAGATTCTGTGTGTGTCTTTGGGATCGCAGTTATGAAACGGGGTTAATCCTCACTTCATAGAATCCTTCTGAGAGTTAATTTGTTAGTATTTGTGAGGTAGTAGCAAAACAGCCTGGTCAGAAAATTAATAAATCTGCATTTAACCCAGAGTCAGAATCGTGCATGAGAAGTAATATTGAGAGCTCTGCCTGGGTCAGATAAATGCACAGGCTTAATTACTGATCAGTGAGTGAACACCAGCTTTCTCTGTGCTGGGTTGAGACAGGCCCGTAGTGAATGTAGACAGTTTGTAATGCAAACCTCCATTTTGGTGTTTCTTAATTTTCTACAATTTTGGTGACCTTTTCCATTCATTTGTAATACACTGCAGCCTAAAAAATGGCCAGTTGTCATTGCCTGGTCACTGCTTCAATTTTGCTGATGTGGGGCTAAGAAGTTTTTTCAGTATTTTCTCAATACAGTAAATATTGTCAGAAATTTCTATCAAATATTTTAAATCCTGATGTTCTAAAGAGCATGACAGAATTGTTTTTTAAATGCTCCAAAAATCTGAAGCACCAACATAGTTAAAATCCTTGTCAGAAAATTAAGAAGGCTGCCTGAAGGGCTGTGCTCTGGATCTCTGATAGCAGAAATGAGTTCCAGACTGCTTCTCCACCTGTGTTAGTATTCTGTATGGAAAAATAAAATGCTTGCAAAAAATGTATAGGGAAGCAGGAAATCTGGAGTCCAAAATATGGCAACATACACAGACCCTTGCTTTATAATTGTGCGCACTGTAGACCATCTGTCTAGCAGTTAAATACACTCCCATTTAAATGAGCAAGTACGTTTAATGGACAAAATATTAAGATCACTGAGGGGTGAAGTTTTTTATTTGCAGTGTGCAAATGCCAGAGTGGAACCACTTGTACATTCTCAATACTATACACCTTCTAAAATAACTAAGAAAAATTACTACTTACCTGCTGCATACCAAAAACTGGCTCCTTTTAAGCAAATCATTACAAACTGGAATTGAAAGCCTGATGGTCTCATGGCCTCCATTCCAGAAGTATAAATCAGGCTGCAGCTCAGCTACTGCTGTTGTGAACTCTTTAAATACATAGAAAGTGAAAAATGCTGGGAGGAAGGGTTTAATGACTTTACTTGAAGTATTCATTGTCATTTCAATCATCTTTTAAACAAGACAGGACTGGAGAGATCTTTCCTAAACACCTTAACTAATAAGTTGTCAGTGTTTAAACAACAATTACTGTACAAAAATGAAAATTAGCTGTTGTGATCAAGCCATATGGCTAATATAATTGATTTGTACAGATTTTTAAAAATTATGAAAACAAAGCCAGAGCAGCAGCATAATGTAATTTACAAATTTAACTAGAGGTGATATGGTCTATTTAGTTCGACAACAAATAACGTCTTCCTGGTGTTTTAAATTAAGTAAAATGAGAGAGGGACCACGTTGGGTCCTAAATAGACCTGGCCTGAAAAAACGAATTTCAAAAGGCTCGGGGCAGCAAAGTCACTGGCTGTTGACCAGGGGAAGTGTTGATAACGGGGGCTTAGGAGAGAAAGGGTTTTGGAAGAGCAGCCTCGGTGCCCCCCGGGGCCGCGGCGGAGCCGGGGTCGGTGCCAGTCCCTGCCCGGCACAGCCACCGCTGCGGCCGTACCCCGCGGGTCCCCTCCGGTGCTAGCCTGGCTCTTCGAAAGCAGGCAGCTCCCGAGGGGGACGAAGCTGTGGTCACGAAGAGGTACCGAAAAGGCTCGGGATCCGGTTTCTGAGTGCTTTTTCAATTACTCCTAAAACTTGGATTCGATCTGTAATTTTTAGGACCCGCTTACTGTCAAAGGGAACCGGTATTTCCCCTTTTGGTTGACTCGCACTCAGCAAAACAGATGGAAACCATAATAAATTTGCACTGGAAAATGTATTTGTTTGTGTTACTCTACTCTGAAGTTTTTCAGAGCCTTTCTTAGTTGCCTTGAGGAAGTGTTTTTTCCTTTGCCTGATTACTGCTGTGTGGCGGTTTCTCGATACTGGCTGAGAAAGGCAATTTTGAGTCAGGACTAGCAAAGGAATGGAAGTTTGGGAAAGGGAAAGCTTTGTTTTTCTGACAAGTGCGGTAGGCTGTAAAAGCTGTGTGTTGAGGAGTCCTACCTGCTGGCTGGTGTGTGCACTGGGGGAGCTTTACCCCTCTCACAAACACACCACAAGCACCCTAGAGATGTCTTTGCTCTATAGCAAACACCCCGAAACGATTTTACACTTAGGGTCAGCTTGCTTGTCTTTTCGTACAAAACTGCTTTGGTCCTGACGATCACCTCAGGCTGGAGAATAATGCCGCTAGAGCTTGAATGTAAAAGCCTCGTTTGCGTAGTCTGGAAACTATAGACACGGCTTAACTGATCACTCCTCTGAAATCGTCTCCAGTCGCTAATAAGTGAAAGTCTCATTAAGGTGCTCTGAATCGAGTTTTAATAATGTGTTAATAATCTCTGGCCACTGCTTAGAAAAGAAAGGCTTTGAAGCAGCTGGTACGTTTGGAAAGGACTCACAGTCTTGTCCACCCCTGCGCGGGAAGGGCGCACAGGCAGGAGCCTGCCTCTGGCCGTGGGGCCGGAGCGCTCCCACGGGACACGGCAGGGAGGCAGCTGCGGCATTTGGCACCCCGGACCCGCACACTGCGGCGTCACGGTGGGGAGCGCAGGGGCGGGCAGTCCTGCCTGCTGTGTTACACCCCGAGAGGGAGGAGGGAGATTGATTGATTGATTGATTGATTGATTGATTGATAATCAAAAAAGAAAAAAAAGTACTTCAAATCAGAATCTGTCCCTCACATCATTTTATAAAGAAAACAACTAAGATGATGTTGGTTTGTTTTCTCCCCTGTCATGAGAATCCTTCTTGGTGAAAGCAGAGAGTGGGAGACTCGAGCCTCTCTTGCCTCTGTGGTTGCACGAGGCCTTGCCTTGAACAGCATCACGAGTCCCCGGGACCAGAGGCCGACGCTGATGAGAACCTGTGCGAGGATGAATCTTTAGCTGAAAAGATCATCCATGATTAATGATTTATCAGGAATTCAGCTTCACTCTCTCAGGCCCAACAGGCCACGCAAGGCCTTCAGAGATTGCTTTTCAACTTGCAATATTGACTTCCCTACTGCGTCTCCTTGGCTCATTACTATTATCATCTGGGTTTAAATTTCTCTTTTTAAACAGTGTAATCTTTCTTCGGTTGTGCATCCTGGAGTAAAAAAACGGGCATCATTTTCACATCAAAGAACTGTCAGTTCCCCTTATGAATTGCTGCACCTCGCACCCTCTCTAAAACACTACCCTTGACACCCAAGCATGCGGAGCACGGTGGAGATATATCGTTGTAATCACAGCCCTTATAATTGAGTGTTGTGCCGGAGACCCGCAGCGCAAGGGGCCTCTTCGGAGCGCGGCGGAGTGGACACCCGCACTAGCCCAGCGGGGCAGGGACACACACACACCCAGAGCGTGCCAAGCTGCCGTTCCTCCGTGCTTCCAGCCGGGACGGGCGCTGCCGTCGACAGTCGCCCGGCGAGTCCGAGGAGCCGCGCAAGGCCGCTCTGCCCGACTGCGAACAGAACCCGGTCCCACCCGCGGCGGGCGCGGACACCGCTCCTGGCTGCCGCCGCCTCCCTGAGGTTCCCCACGTTCTCCCTGGCCGCTGCCTGCCCCTTCCCGGACTGCTGTGCTCGGCCCAACCCTCTGTCCTGCTCCGGTGGGGCTCCCCCGGCGGCTTCCCAGGTGCGCGGCGCATCGATGTTCTGAGGCCCAGCCGCTGCTCCCCCCGAGGCTACCGGGGTCCGTCTCACCCGTCTGTCTGCTCAGATCGAGGCTTTGCAAAGTTTCTCCCCGACATGTTCACCTCTTCCCCTGAGCGTGAGGAGCCGGCTGGAGCCGCGGTACTGCCTGCAGGGCTCCCTGCTTCTTGCCCTCTCCCTCCGCCTCTCTCGGGCTTCCCGTCTCCGGTCGGCGGGACAGGGGCAGAACTGCGGATCCTGTTCCCTCCCTGACAGCCGTATTCCAGGCCTAGTGGGGCTGGGGACGTGCGCGGCGCTCACCCGGGCTTTGGAGTTTTCCCCTCGCCGAGCCGCAGCGCTCGGTTTGGTCACGGGGAGCAGTAGAGCCGGTGCCAGAGGAGAAAGAGAGCTGGGTAGGAAGCAGTCCTGTCTGGAAGGGGGGCGAGGCAGCACATAAAGGAGAGCTGCAGTTTCCTGCCCGGTCGCGTATGGAAATCAAACCAAATCATTAAAAACATATATACTTTCTTGTCATGGAAAAGGAAAGTCATATCTGGTTTTGTCATTTTGGTGGGAATTAATTAACATGAAATGGCTTCACCAGATGACGGAGCGAGAAGACCCCTTTCTATTCACCCTTGAGCTCCATGTCCAAGGCAGGGAGTCAGAAGCCTTATCCGTCCCCTGTCCCCGCCTCCCGGGACTCCCCTCCGGGCTGGCATCCGCTACCCAGGACCCCAGGCCACTGCCAGGGCATGGCAGCACAGAGCCAGCCTCGGGTGGGGGATTTTTAAGGGTGGACCCTGCATTCTCAATGATGTTCCGCCGAGGCCTTGGCGGCAGAGAGGCAGGCGGCGGAGAGGGCTGCAACGCTTTGAAACGGATCCGACAAGTCTAAAATTCCCTGTGTGCCCGGGGAAGGCTCGGCCTACTCCCCGGCCCAATGGCTCCGTCAGGCGTGAAGCTGCTATTTCAGATCCTCCTGAAACAGTGGGCTCGGTCATCATCATCCTCACACTGATCTGAGCTCCTTTCCATTAGCGTGGACCTGTCGAAATCTATGTGTGCCCCTTTTCTTGCTGGTTACTAACTTCAACCCGTTAGAGGTAATGTTGGAAAACTGCGTTATTAGCTAGCCTTAAGGTAATTAGTACTTCCCCCTGCCACCGCGTCTGTTATACAACGCAGCACGTAAAAGCCGAGTGTCAGCCCCGCTCATCTGATATTCCTCCTACACAGACCACTCATGGATAATGAGTCAAGCGCCCTAAGCTGAGTCCAAGTGAAAAACACTTATCAGGAGTCTCTCTTTGAGGACAGTAATTAATTGCATCCTCGGAAACATTAAGTGCTCCCTCTAAGCGACTTGCAGGCTCTTTTGGAGAGAGATAGATTTGCTGGAGAATTTAGGGAAGCGTTTCCAGATGAGTTTTGCCTGTTGTTAAAACACGCACATGTACACCCACAAGCACGCATGCACACTCCCGCACCACAGTGCAACGTTTTCGCCTTTCTTTGGTAAATACTGTTTAAACAAACACCCCGCCTCGGCCGCTGCAGTCAGAGCTGCTCCCAGCTTTAATAAAGGCACAGGGAAGACCAGAACCAGCGTCCAAGACTGCTGCTTAATCCAATGAAGGCAATTTCCGAGGATAATTGCGAACATGTTT
>VZRN01005608.1:1188400-1191467 GCA_013397935.1 Dasyornis broadbenti
CCTGTTTGCTTTCCCATCTATCTCAATGCTTTTGTTTTTAAGGGTTACAACCCCCGCGTTAGCAAAGAGCACAGAAAAGCAGAGTGATACATCACCAGTCCAAATGTGCAACTATAATCGTATTTCTTTAATGGGGGGCGTTCAGGAAAAAAAAAAATAATAGAAGAAAAAAGGAGGGGGAAAAAAACTTAGATAAGGAAAGCCCAAGGGATCACTCTAGTATATATTTAACCAAACTGCAATTAAACACTTGTATCAGCTTGTATCATTTAGAGCTAATGCAATAATAATGGTAAATTACAGGGCCAAAATGGCTTGTGATAGCAGCCTCCGTATTCCCAATAGTTTCCACGTCGTTGTAATTAATGCCAGGGTGAGCAGTTGGTGAAAGAAAATTTCGTGTAAGGGACATCTTGGTTTTCAAATCGAATAGAAATAGACTGCTTTGCACACACCATTGACTCTTGCATTTTTCCATCGAAATATCGATTTTACGGCCGATCTGTAAATATACGAACAGTTGGGCCGAGCTGGGAGGCCGGGGGGAGCGGGGCCGAAGGAGCTGTGCCGGGTCCTGCCGCGCCGCGGTCCCGCTCCCGGGAGCGGCAGCAGCATCAGTGCTGCCTGACAAATGGAGAGGGAAAACGTCCCGGGATTTTGTTGGGTGCCTTTTCGACACTAGATTAAAGGCACACCTTTTGCAGTCTGAAGGACGATTAATATTTCCTCAGCTAAGTGGGAAGCCCAAGCACGGACAAAGGCGTTAACCGCGGGCGAAATTATTTCTCTCCGTTGTTTTTCTTACAGAATATCTCTATAATATTTGTAAACACACATCTGTTTAGCCAGCCAATTAATGTTAAACCAATGTTTGGACTTACAACACATCTGCTATAAACATGAGTAATGTATAGCATTCGCAGTAAAAATACCGATTAGTATGAATTAATCCATCTGATATGTGTATTAAAAGGCATTTAAATATGTTGTTTTAAGAAGTTCTCATAACCCTGGATGCCATATTTAAAAACAAACACCAGTACGGAATGCTTTGCAGCCTCTTAAACAAATAATCTCGCTTTGATTTAAATAACATTTATTTTACATGACCAAACACAATAAATAACGTAATATACAAAGCTTTATAATTATTGCACATTTGTAAAATATTTTACAGTGAGTTCATACAGCCAGCAATATTTAAAGCACAAAGACTTTATTTACAGTTTCATATAATAACCAGGTCCAACGGACCTAACATAAAACGCATTTATGTTAATTTTACCAACCAGCATCCTTATCGACCATTCAATAGACATATATCTGTATTTTGGAAAAATGTAAACATTATTGCCAAAATCGTCGTATATACATCTTATACTTGTGTGATCATAACAAACGATTCCAACGATCGAAAAGGTTAAGCTGGTAAAAGAGTGCTACGTTTTGGTCTATTTTCTTTAGCATTAAATTATATTAATAAAAAATTTCAATGTAAACTCAGTGAACAACAGCTGGTATAATCGATATTTTTACATAAGTAGTCTTCCTATTCGTTCTTTACAAAATGAGAAATTTGTGGGTTAGGTGTCTTCTACCGTGCTTTAAAGTTCTCTATCCAGAAAATGTACATGTCTTGTTAGGAATCTGTTCCAGAAGCCTAGGGATATTTCTTCTTTGCCCTTATCTACCCCCGCCCAAGAAATCTGTTCCATTGGACAAAAAACCACCAACCTATGATTTATGTTCACTGAACAAAACAGCATAGTCTTTAAAATAATTTCCTGAAAGTTCACTATTAGAATATGAAAAAATCCAGTGTCTTAAAAATAGAAGTATTTCAGGACACTTAATCGAAATACATAATAGAGGGTTTTTTCTTTTTTTTTTTCTTTTTTTTATTTCTTTTTTTTTTTTTTTTGTAAGACCGTACGTGAGTGTGTGTGTATTCACAATCACACAGGGCCTAAACAAGCAATAGCAAGTTAGATGAGGGCTTCAACTCTTCAGAAAAATCTCATTATGTGAAGACTGAAGTGGCTCTGTAGGGAGCATTATGGAAATATCTGGGTTTGATTTAATGAGGCTCTTCACATTGGTGGAATATCAACTTAACAGAGAAAAGTCTACCCGGGGTGTCCAAGTTACCAAAATGAAAATTGGCAATTGAGATGATAAGAAAGTGGCTTTCTTGTGCGAAATCACTTCAGGTAAGAGAGATAACATTAAATAACATACATTCTATGCACCAAGAACAATGTTTTATGTACCAAGTCTCTTATCTGTCTCTTCTAATGACTTCCCTTAGCGGGTTGTTAGTACTTGACAGCAGGTCTCTGTGCGGGGAACTTTTTTCCAATTCCACATTCAAAGGAGGTCCATCAGAGAACATGATTGGCAATTTTCGTCATAATCTACACATTATTAGCATCAAAATTGACATGGCAGTAACACTGGTGGTTTTTGATGTGCCTTTCTTCAAGTTCAAGGAAGTCCCTCCAGTAGCAGTGGTTTGGTATAGCAGGTCTCAGTTACCCAGTGGTGGCTTTTCAGAGGCAAAGGCGCGATAGAGATGCGTGAGAAATAAATCCAAGAGCCGTTTTACCGAGAGAAGAAAAAGATGTCGAGAAAAATAATTAAATTTTTAAAAGTGTCTGGAAGGCAAATGCTTCAGGACAACAGCCTACACCTAGAGAGATTCAAGTATTTCCCAGATAGCGTGGATTATGGTAGTTAGAAAGCGTGATCTTAAAAAATGCCTCTCCCCATCCTGTCAATGTCACACTTCCCTTCCCGTTACTGGCCCGGACGCGGCTGCCTCATTAGCTACCGCTCGTCGTACGGAAATACTCGAGACATTTCCCATTTACTCGAACTCAAACCGAAATAATAATAATTTTTAAAATAAAATAAAATAAGGCCAGAAACACATTCCCTTCCATCGGCTGCCCCTCCCTGCCCCCGCCGGCCCGGTTGCCTGCACCCCGCGAAGCCCGGCAGCGCCCGGCAGCGAGCACCGCGGGGCGGCCTCCGCGGGCACGCAGGAGCCGTGGAGTGCCCACCCCGC
>VZRN01005608.1:1202483-1215162 GCA_013397935.1 Dasyornis broadbenti
GAGCGGCCGCCGCCGCCGCTGCTGCCGCCGCCGCCTCGGGTTTTGCCTACGCCGGCGGAGGGGAGCGCTCGGGGGCGGCGGCGAGGTCCGACCCCCCGACCAAGGACTGCCCGGGCTCCGCCACGCCGGCCACCGCCCCCGCGCTGGGCTATGGGTATCACTTTGGCAATGGATACTATAGCTGCAGGATGTCCCATGGGGTTGGGATACAGCAAAACGCCCTGAAGTCTCCCCCCCCTGCCTCCATTGGCGGCTTTCCCGTGGAAAAGTACATGGACGTCTCCAGCTTGACCAGCACGAGTGTCCGCGCCAATGAAGTCTCCTCCAGGGCAAAGGAAGTGTCCTTCTACCAGGGCTATACAACCCCCTACCAGCACGTTCCTGGTTACATAGACATGGTCTCAACGTTTGGCTCTGGGGAACCAAGACATGAAACATACATATCAATGGAGGGCTATCAGTCTTGGACTCTGGCTAATGGCTGGAATAGTCAGGTTTACTGTGCCAAAGATCAGACACAGAGCTCACACTTCTGGAAATCGTCCTTTCCAGGTACGAGAGCGGGAGAAATGGTCTGAGCCGAAATCCCCCGCGCCTCCTCCGCCTTCCCGTCCCCTCCCCCGCCCCCCGGGCTGCAGGGGCGGCCTGCCGAGCTGGACACGCTGCACAGACACGCATAGAGCAGGGTGGGGGCGGTGGATTTTCTCTTTTTCTCACTCCCCCCTCAGCCGTCTACCCCGAGAAAATCTCACCCTCTGCTTTCCATACCCGCGGGACTGACCCCAGAACCTCCCCGTCACAGCGCCAGGGCGCCGGACCCCCGGCCCGCGGGCGCCAGGTCAGCCTCGGGCTCCTTCTCCCGCTGCTTCCCTCGGTGGCCGGGTTTGTAGTCGCGTTTGAAGTTTGCAGGACGACGGCTCGAAGGCTTGCTCTCCTCTGCCTCTCCGGCTGGCGACTGATCCGGCGGCCGCAGAGCACTTAAGAGACTGCGAGTAGTGAAGGCACAGAGGCACAAACCACATGCAAACAAACCCGGGAAACTCTCACCAAAGCGATTTCTGTGTGTGCGCTGCCAGCACGGACCCACTTTCAGCCCCCCAGCCAATGCCCCCGCCGCCCTGCATGCTCGGTTAGCGATGCATGCCTGAAAAGTGATGACAGTCCATCAAAGTTTTGGTGGTGCTTTACTAGAGTGTAAATAATGTGGCAGTGTAAATAATAATAAACTGTAAACAACCCGGCATTATTTATTTGCCCATGAAACCCAGCGCCCAACAAGTATCAGTTAAGCTTTAAACGCCTGTAATAAAATACTAATTTTTCACATAATGTCTTTTACAATAGGGGACGTTGCACTAAACCAGCCCGATATGTGCGTCTACCGGCGTGGGAGAAAGAAGCGAGTGCCGTATACAAAACTGCAACTTAAAGAACTCGAGAATGAATATGCCATTAACAAGTTCATTAACAAGGACAAGAGGCGAAGGATATCCGCAGCCACAAACCTGTCTGAGAGACAAGTTACCATTTGGTTTCAGAACAGGAGGGTGAAGGATAAGAAAATAGTCTCCAAACTGAAAGACAATGTGTCCTGATACATTAGTTGCGGACAATGACAAAAATATAAACTCAATTTACAACCAGCTAAAGACTTTTGGAAAGACTTGAAAATATATTTAATATTTTTGTTGTTGTTGTTGTTGATCTTTGGTTTGGTTTTTTTTTTCTGGTCCTTCCAGCGGTGGAGAAATTTCGGGAATTATTTTCCGTGAAAGTCAGCATTTTTCTCTCAGTGTAAGGGAGTGTTGACAAGTCTTTAATTGAATTATAGTTTCTCCTTTTTGAAAATAATAATATTAATAATATTAATATTAATTATATTTTCTGTTCTTCCCTCTAGGCCAGTATAAACGAATTTAAATACGTTGAACGGTAACAGTTATAACTTTTTTTAATGCTTAACTCTTTGGGGGGTATTCCGTTTTTTTTTTTTTCTCTGAGCAACAGCCAGTGCCACAAAGTGTCAGTTTTGATTTGGTATCGTAAACTTCAAAACACGCCGAATGGAAAAAAAAAAAAAAATTCAATCGGAAGTGCAAGAAAGCCAGAATACGGACCCGTGGCAGCACCCGGCTTCTGCCAAACCTGCCTAGTCCACTGGGACCCGGAAAGAATTGCGTGGAGGGTTACTGACTGCAGCAGAATTTTTAATTGCTTTTTCGAGGGAGGGAGAATCCTGCCGAGTTGTTGCGGGGCGCAGAGTCCCAAGCATGTCCCTACGCCCTCCCCGCTTCTGCAGGTTTGAGTTTGAGGTTGGGTTTGTGGGTTTTTCCGCCACAGTTTCGTTTTCAGTGCAAGAAGTCCGTACTGCCGAGCTGGAAAAGGAGCCTCATGTTCCCGGGAAGAGCTTGTGTCCCGGGCGGGCGCCGTCGCACGGGGACTGCGAGGGTGAGCGCTTCGCGGGGCAGCGCGTTCGGCATGACGGATTGGCCAGCTCGCCCTGCAGCCAGAGGAGAGGCTGCCCCTACAGAGGTGTGTATGGACCTGCACAGACCTGGCGGAAAATGCCGCTCTACCCTGTTTGTCCAGACCAGCGCAAGACTCTTCTTCTTCCTCTCGCCCAAAAAAATCCTGGTCGGAGTAGCAAAATTAACCGCTAACTTTTGATTTACAAAAATAAACGGGTGTTAATGACAGAAGCAATAAATAAGGAAATTCAAAAGATGCCATAATTTATATGGGCCGAAAAGCTAAGATTTTGTCGATTTTTTTTATTCTTTTAAACCTAGAGTGCATGTTATGATATACACAGGGTGATCAGACACGCTAATCAACAACTAGGAGAGAGAAGCGATATCCTCTCTGTTAATGTGCCTCGTCTAATTATTAAAATGTGTTCCAAACTAGTATTATTTATTATAACATACTATTGTTCTAAACACTTTGGTTACCATTATATGTGGTAAGTCATACGATAAGTCTATTTCTCCATAAGCCGTTTTTTTAAAAAAAAATTGTCTTAAAGTCCGTTTTTACTTTGTGTTGGAAATACAATCTGAACTTCCAAACTGTTAACGATGTTGCAAATCTTTTCCTGAACCGTCTTCAATAAAAGGATTTCTTTTCGCTATATATAAAAAGAGAGAAAGAAAATCGCCTTCTTTTGCCACAGGGGCTTTCACGGGCTCCAGGCTTGCCTGGGATCCTCTCAGGGACGCTTATACGACGCCGTTCCCGGGAATTGAGCTGTAGATACGATGAGAGGCGCATTAAAGGATGGAGAAGAGTATCCAAGAGTGCCTTGCCGATAGGAAAGGGTTTTAGAGAGAAAGAAATGTTGCCGGCGAGAAATACAGGGCGTGGGAAGCAGGCGAAAGGCTATCTCTCCCCTCTTTCTCCGAGCCCTGCTCTGCCTCCCCGGTGCCTGGCGGCCGCTGGCGACTCGCCGCCCCTTTGTTCTCCCCTTCCAGAACGCCCCGGCACTTGCCGCTTCCCCGGCGGCCTGCCCGGAGTGACACCACTCCGTTTTCTCCGCAACCGGCTGGCTTCATCGGGTGGTTATGTTCCTCCTCCTCCGCCCTCTTCCTTCCCCTTTCTACTCCGCTTGCACGTTCATGGCGTTTGTTTTCCCCGGACGGACGAAGAAAGTCCATTTCCGAGCGGTTCAGATTCTATCGTAAAGTGCATTTTTGTTTAATTCTAGTATAAAAGGACACTTGTGGTGCACATCATTCACGTGCCTGGAACAGCCCTTTCTGCTGATGCAACCTTGTTTTCTCCGAATGTTTTAAATTCTTGTCCTCTCCCCCTTGGCACCCCCACTCACCCTCATGCACTGCCATTAATTCTACGGAGGTTTTTCCTCCCACCGAGTTTCCCTGCAGACGGAGGGCCGGGCACTGCCAGAGCTGTTTTGTTTCCAGGCCGCGGAGCCATCGCGGGCTGTTCTCTTCCTCCTTCAGGCTTAACCTTTGGCTTTGTCGGGCTCCGTGCTTTCAGAAGGCGCAGCTTTGCCGCGGCCAAAGCCGCCTTCCCTGGGCAGAAGGAAACCCAGACTGTCTGGCAAATCGGTACCAGATGGAGAGGAGTCGCCTTTTAGTTTCGTAAGAACGTGCAGAATCATTAAGAAGCCAGTAGCTCCAGGCAGGACGAAGGTGAGGCGTACATCTGCCCGTCTACCTACCGGTTCAGATTAAAAAGGTTTTCTAAGCCTGGAGCTGGGGCATTGGTGAGTGTTATTCAAAACCTCCGTGACCACAGCTTGGACTCTTCCAGGACATCAGCTGCGCGTGGCCCCGGGGCCGGGCTGCAGCCGCGCAGTCCCAGCTGTAGCCCGCCACAGCCGTCCATGTTTAGAGAAAAGGGTGTGGTGATTGGCCTGGAATGTAGCGCACGTTATTACAGATAATTAACATGTACCTCGACAAACTGAATTGCAAATGCACAGTGGCGCAGTGATGCATTGCTTGTCTCCTGTCAGGCAGCGCTATTTCTCAGCCATGTCTGAGGCAATCCTGCCATCTCCTGGACAACTCCCGGCATAGGCAGGGAAACCTTCCCCTAGCTTCGGGAGCCTCGTTTCCGAGTGATAAATGAGCGAGGGAGGCAGTCCGGTCACACGCAGAGCACCCTTCATCTGTAAACGGGAAGAATATGCCAGTGAAATTATAGCGTATGGCCAGCTCTGATGTCAAGGCTTATCCGGATGCCCATGCCTATATAAAAACCAGAGGAAGGGGGAAAAAAAAAAAAAAAGAAAAAAAAAAAAAAGGGGAAAAAAANAAAAAAAAAAAAAGAGCGGAAAAGAGGAAAGGAGCGTGTGAAAGCAGGCCTCCGGGTCGCCCTGTTCCTCAGTGGTGATATTTCCTGTACAGACACAGGCGGGGGGACACCCGCGGCATTAAAACGCCGCCCCCCCACACACCAGCAGCCTGCTGTGGCTGGAAAAGGCAGCACAAGTCCGTACGAGGCTCTCCCTCCGCTCCACTCCGCTCCCGCCACCTCCGAGGCCAGTCGCTTCTGGAACAAGATGTTTCTGTAAATGTTTTTACCTGTAGATTTAAACATTTTCGGTAACAGTGAGTGTCTCCAGCTATGCCAGGTTTTGATTTCATTTTTTTTTTCGGTATTAATTAGCAATTATAAATGAGTTGAATATTAATTGAAAGCTCTGTTTTCTCTAACCCCATAAAAGTTAGTTTGAAGTGTCACCTTTCTTTCCGGTAACTGGGAACTCGCATCCATGCCTTGTGTTTATTGAGGGCCAAAATATATCCTTTGAACAGAAAATGTTCCTTTTCTCTTCCAAGAAAGGAAAATCAACGTGTGCTTTTTCGTAAAAGGCGATTACAAAAAAACCCTATTGCCCATCTTCTTACGGAACACAATGTCAGAATACAAGTCTGCTAATAAGAGGGAGATTCAATTGGTAGACATAACTCAAACAATAAAAATTAAAGGCAGTGGTCAGCAATATCCTCCAGCGGTGCTTGTGTGGTCCTGTGTGGTCTAGGAGAGAGCAATAATTTAAAGATTTTTTTTTTTTTCCAGGGCAATGAAATTACTGCAGAATTTCCCTCGATTTCCCATTAAACAGAAAGATGAATTTGATTAGGAGAATGTCAAGAAGGGCAGAGTCTCTGATCTCGCTTTAGAAATAAAACCAAGATTAAAACTATGATTAAGAGGATAATAACAGGGAAAATTAACCCTACATGCTAACTACGTTCACATTTTAAACGGAGGTAATGAAAGTGGGAAAGTCCGGGCATTAAGGTCCCTCTTGACGCCGGACTCGCACACATTAGGGGAGATCTTCTTGGGAAAGGGGCCGAGGACAGAAACGCCCGGTGCGGGTGGCTGGTCGGGCTCCAGAGTGTCCCGCGGATTTGTGGGGCGGCGAGGCAGGGAGCGGCAGGGGGAGCGGAGCCCATGGGTACTCCACTCCTTCCCGAGCCTTCCAGCTCCTTTGCGAGTGTCTTTGGGTGCAGCATCGGGGCCTTGCTTTTTCTCCGTGGTCAGAGCACTGTCTCGCGCACCACACGGTTTGGGAAAGGACACAAGCAATCTCCTGTGAGGATGCTCTCAGACATGATTTTGCTTTCTCTGGGTCTATGGGGAAATGTCAGAGATAACGGAATAAATGGGCTCTTGTTTGATCAATCAAAAATGTAAAAATATATATAACTCCCAAAAATAACACCGTAATAAAGGAGTAAGGTATGATTTTCTTCTCGTGAGAGAAAAATTCCTCACACACAACCTGGGAGATAGCAGAGGGCTACCCAACTGAGGCTGACTCTTTCCTCTGCCCACTGCATTCACACCCTCTCTGCTGAAGAGCATTTTCTTTCTTGAAGGCTTTCGATTTTCATTTATTTATTTATTTATTTAATCTCAACGGGCTGTTCAAGTAATTCCGTGTTGTTGCTGTTGTTATTCTCCATTTGTTGATGTTTTTTTGATTGTATTTTAAAGACAAAACGGACTCCGAATTTTAGAAGCGTTGTTCGCCTAGAAGTGCTTCCAAGTGAAGATGAAAGGCAAAAGGGGTAAAAAGGGCAGACGTGCGGACCTAAGAGAATACTAGTCATTAGTGTGCCAGAATGACGATCCTGGTAATATCCGATCGATTAGGACTTTATTTGCGCGCATATGCAGATGCTTATCATGCAATTAGGGGCAGAAGTACATACGTGTACCCTAAAAATTCACATCTCATAGACAGCACAAGTTATTTCCAGCCCTCGGTGCTCACTCTTACCGTGGGTATCGTTCTGGCCCGGAAGGTGCTGCCAGCCGGCGGGCACTGCCAGCCGGGGGACACCGCTGCCACGGGGGCTGCACCCTGGGCTGCCCTGTCCTCTCGGCAAATGTTTGTTTTCCTCTCATCTCTCCGCTGGCGCCGCAGCTCTGCCAACTAGTCCCGGCCACTTTTATAGAAGCGGAGACCATGGTTTCCCCTCCCCCTTGTGAGCTCGATATTTTCATATTTCAAGTGTTATCATAAGATTTTTTTAAAAGTGGGGGTGAAGAGAAAGAAAAAAAAAAGGGGGGGGGAAGGGGGGGAACTCTGTGGCTTGGTCGCTGGAGGCGGTGCTGAAATTACCGGCTTTGAAGAACCTGTCTGCAAAGTTTCGTCCAATCGTTTCAGGCTTTCCGCTTATTCCCTGTTGTAACTAAATACCGCTGTAAGAACAGCTGAAGTCCTTTGTTGGAAATGTGTGATCGCAGTCTCTACAGATCTGGCTACGTTGGTTCTCTCTTGAATTTGCAATCTCCAGATTCCTTTTATTTTCCTAATTTGCGGGCTAATGGCAGTCAATTGGCGGCTCTGCCCACCATTTCCTACCCCCGGAGCTCGATCCCCTGGACTTGCTCAACTTCGTGCGCAGCCCAGCCGCAGAGCCACGCGTTCGGCAGCGCGGCGCAGCCTTACCTCCCCGGCTCCGTTCCAATCAACATCAGCTCCAACGGCAACAAGGAATGCCTGGAAGACAACAGTAAATACTACGCCCACGACGCGAGCTCCAAACAAGAGGAGAGATGTAGGCAGAGGCAATCTTTTGCAAATGATCCAACTGTTACTCACACAGCCAACTTAAAGCCCGTAAAGTATGACCACTCGAGCCTGCAGAGAAGTTTGCATGGCTCGGCTACTCTTTTTGAAGTGAATTCCTGCAATTCAAGCTTAAAGGAGGACATCAAGAACCCCGTCAACTTGAACCTGACAGTTCAGCCCGCAGCAGTCCAGTCATGCCTCAGACCTTCAGTGCAGGATGGTATGCCTTAAATATCTCGCTGTAGTTAAAAGCGACCTAGTTTTATTTTCTTTTTAAGAGATGCCTGTAATTACTCTGTAACCCTCCTTGTAACTCTTTCAGAGCGAAAATCGCTTAATCTGACTCGGAGGTTAGATAGAAATTGTGCAGTTAGATGTGCTTTGACCAATTTTCCGACCTAGTTTAGCCCTGTTATCTTGCGGGGTTTTTTTGCATATTCCTGTATTTGCATACCCAGACTTGATCCACTAAATTATCGACGTGTTTGTTGTAGGTTTGCCTTGGTGTCCCACCCAGGGGAGATCAAGAAAGAAACGGAAACCATACACAAAACAACAAATCGCTGAATTGGAAAACGAGTTTCTCCTCAATGAGTTTATTAACCGACAGAAGAGGAAAGAACTATCAAACAGACTGAATTTAAGCGATCAGCAAGTTAAAATTTGGTTTCAGAACCGGAGGATGAAAAAGAAAAGAGTAGTAATGCGAGAGCAGGCTCTTTCTATGTACTAGAGCAGAGTCCGCTCGTTCCTGCATGAACTTGTGCCCGGAGTGTTCACCCCTAGAGTAGAGCGTACGCGCCAGTGAAACGCGGGGAGTGTGTCTTTTTACCACTCAAACCAAGTTCTCTAAATGCGTAAGATCCCTGCGTAAACTGGCAACGCTGAGTTCTTAGCCAAGATGAAGAAGACGAGCCGGACCAGCACGGAAACATGTATTATCAGCTTTTTACCTTTCTTTCTCCATTTATATAGATTTTCTCCTGCGTCTTACCCTCTCTTTCCCCAGAGAACAAGCGGTGCTAAACTAAGATCGATTTATTTTATCTGTATGTAAACACCATTTTGCAGCAAAATAAAGGAATAACGCCTAGTAAAGACGTCAGCTCTGTGAGTCCCGGCTGCTCCCTTCATCTGCTGCCCTGCACGCCAGGGCGAGCCTGCGGCGCCGGCTTGTTTTGTGGTTTGGACTAACCTGCTCGAGCAGCGATGGGGAAAGTGGTTAACAAATAAACCTTTTTCTTTAGTCTTTTTTTTCCTTCCCCCCACCTCCCTCCCCAGCTCCCGGAGCCGCAGATCCGACCGCAGCCCGGCGGAGAGTGCACGTGACACCCGCGTAAGGCCCGCGCATAACCGCGGCGGCCGCTCGGCTCCGCTCCGCTGGCGGNGCAGAGCACGGCCGGGAGGCCGCTGTGTGCCCGCCGGCGGGGCTGCAGCCCCTGGGCCGCGGGCAGGGCTGCTCCACGGGCACGGCCGGGAATTTCCTTTCTCGGGAAAAAGAGTCCCTGTGCCCCTCGCCGTGAGCCAGCCGCCTCCGGGGCAGCGCGGCGTCCCGCGGCGGCGCAGGGGCCGCGGAGTCGGGCGCCGCTGGCTCCCCAGGTGGCCGGGCCGGGCCCTGCCCTTCCAGCGCTCCTGACTTTGGCCTTGTCCAAGCGCTGCCCCAAGCAGGCGAAAGACTGCGGGCGGTGCCGGGGCAGAGGCCCAGGCTGGGGCGCGGCAGCAGGGAGACTGGAACCCCCGTCTCACCCCGAGGTGCTGCAGGCACAGGAGACGGGATGACACGGAGGTTTTGGTGGGATTGATTGTTTTGCCAGTCAGTCCCCATGGCCATTTCATAATGCAGAGATTTTTATGAGGGGGGAAGTGAGAACCGGTTCGGGGTTTTGCCCAGATATAAACCGCAGGGAATAACTCAACCAGAAGGGCTGGTAGCAGTGTCTAAGCCGTTAGATCACTGTTTTGGGACGAGAATGAGATCGATTTTTCCCGCATCTTGATGACAGGCTTTCTCTGCCGAGGGCGGCTGGCCTCTGCAACACCAGAGCAGTCAGGATGGCCAGAGCTCCAGGGCCAGAGGAAATTACATATTGCCCTAGTCTGATACCACAGAATATAAATTCTGAAGAAAAAAAAAAAATCTCACGGATATTTAGGTCGGTATTAAAACGCCTCTTGGCTGCACTTCCCACCAAAGTCTTCGTTTCTCAACGAAGAGCGTTTCCACGCCTCCCAACTGTAATAAAAATTAGGCTGGCAGAGGCTACCTTCTCTTCTGGCATGTAAAGAAGGCTCAGATATGGTTGTTCGCGGCATATACAAAAAGACTAAATAACGGCAAGGATTGGCACAAAGCGGCTACCTACTTACACGGGGCTATAGCCTTCTTGAAGGAAATAAACTCATTATTTCATAAAGAGTCATATTTGAACTTCGCTCCTACCCACTCCTGTGCTTGCAAGTACTGCTGGCGTGGGCACGGTAGTCCAGATGATTTTGGAGATAAATCCCGGATTCCTAGGCGGGCGGAGATGTAGCCATTTTCCCGAAAGCTTTCCAGAGAGCCCCAAAGGTAATGCTCCGGTGGTGTTTCGGGGGGAGAAGGAAAACCAACCCAAAGAATTTGTCGCTGCTCTTACCGCATTGCCCAATGCAGACAAAACCCTACCTCGCTCGTGGCGGGGTGGCTGCCAGTAGGAAAGCGGGGATGAAGCCTTGCCGGGTGACAGCTCCCCGGGGGCAAGGTATGCACACCTAGCCATCTACAGCCCCAGGAACCACTCCTGGGTCCCTCCAAATCTTCGTTGCTTCCAGCCTCTGTGCTGGGAGCTGCCGCATTGCGGACAATAAGGGTCTCTTCATCCAGTGGCATTCCCTAATTAAAAAAACTAGGAGCAACCCCAATTATGCAAGCCATGAGAAAAGCAAAAACCAGATAAAGCCCCTTTTCTTTCCCTCTCATGGAATACTACTCATACAGTTACAGTCCATGAGAAATGGACCCATTACTCTGTTCTTCCCCATCCTACTCCTCCTCAGTACAACCCGTCCCTTTATTATATGTGTGATGTGAAATCCGAAGAGGAACCTGGGGTGAAAAGATGTGAAAGGCAATATATTATTTATTAAACGCATCTGATCCACCATGATGGCTTATTGTGAAGCTCCTAGTGTAAACCGCCTACGGAAAGAGAAAAGACAGAGGAGGTAGGATCTCAATTGCGATTTGTTGAGAAAGTCAGTGTGCTATGTATCTCTGTGTGTGCCTGTGTATCTAGAGGTGCACTTATTTCAGCAGTGCCTGTTGTGTGTAAGCGTGTGCACACACAGACGTACGTGTTTGTGGGCTCCTACTGTGCCTAGGCACATCGGCGGTAGAAAATGGTGCATGATTATGCGTGTGCCCATACTCCAGGTTTCATCCCTTCCTCTGAAGCAGTGGGCGAGGACAGTGGTTCGGGCATGGGGAGGGCACACACACGCGTGGCAGAGCTGCAGACGCGGGGCGCGCCCTGCCTGTGCGGCTCTGCCTGTGCACACCCACCCGAGCTGTCCCCTGGGCATATGTGTGCACAAGCGTGTGCGACACGCCGGGTGGGTGTGCAGGCGATGCACCCGAGTGAGGTGGATGTATTCCACGCCCTTCGACTGGATTATTTCGGGTGTCTTTTCAGGTGCCCCCTGTACCGGCTTTGCGGGTGTATGAGGGGCAGGATGGAGTAGTGGGCACCCGCTTTGCTGCGCCCACGCCCGCGTCCCTCCGCGGCATGCAGGCGGAGGTCCATCCCTTTATTTACTCAAACATAAACATCTTTGCATTTCCACTGCAGCCTAAACATGATAAAGCCCTGCCGAGGAGGCTCTCCATTCCTTCTCGTTTGATAAGGCTGCAAACGCAACTCGGCTTGTTGGGAATGGCTCTGGATGCCTTTGTGCTTCCTAAAAGAGCATAAATAATTAAAGTTTGGCAGAGAGGAAAAGCTTTCTTGCAGAACTGTAGTGGCAATAAATGAAATGACTCAGAATCTCTTCTCCAGTCGGTTTTTACGAGAGCTGCCAGACAGTGTCTGTTCACGTTCTCCAGATACTAGGGGCGCCATAACAAAGTTAAGGTCAAGTTAGTGTCTTATCTTGGGTGGCACAAAAATACCGCATCTTCTCCAGTCGGAGCGGGTATATTTTTAAGCCCAAACGTTACGCAAGTCGCCTTAATTTCCACGGAGAGCATTTGGAAATGTGTCTTGGACCTGAATACTTGGTGATTCCAGGCAACGATTGCAGATGTTTCAAGACGCCTAACGGTAAAGTATTCGCCTGACTGTGTACATGATGTGCATTTATGTTTCGATGCTGTTTAATCTGCGTAAGGGAAAAAGAAAAAAAAAGGTGGGGGGTGTTCTTGCAATGTTCAGAGCTGGTCTGGGACCGACCCCAGGGTGAAAATGCTCTGGCAGGAGGGGACCCCCAGCTCTGCCTTATTCCAGCGGGGTGTCTGCTATGATATTGGTCTCACATTTTCCAGATTAGATCGCTTCTTAAAGGACTGTTTCCTAAAAGGGCTTTCGTACTAACAAATCGTCGCCATGTCTTTGAACTTGAATTAGTTGAAACTGGTTGGCTCCTGCGCCAAAATTTAATTGATGCTAGGTTTGTTGCATCGAAAAGAAGGTGAAGGATTCCGCTTAAGTCATAATTAGTTGTTTGAACGGTAAAGAAAATGAAGCTGCATATGTTTCCAGAACCATCTTTCCTGACGAGATAGGCGATCGGAAACCTTGGGGGGGGCACAATCCAAACGGAGCCCTGCCCTGCTTTGCTGCAAGGTCCAGGGTAATTAGTGACACAGGAGCCATTTTAACTGCGCAGACATCATTTTTGGGAGGTTGTTTTTTCTGTTGCAGCAGAATCGAGATGGCTTGAAAGCCGATTGAGGGAGGGAACGGTGGTTCTGTCCTTTGATTTCTAGTGATAACTTGTAACTTGCGAGATCTGCTGGGATCAATGTGTGGCGTTTGAGGTGTTTTTCGAGTGAGGCACCAAGGCAAAAACCCCCAAAAACAAACCAAAAAACCCCACCAAAACTGTACAAAGAAAAGAGAAAAGGAAAGAAAGGGGCGGGGG
>VZRN01005608.1:1272763-1282851 GCA_013397935.1 Dasyornis broadbenti
TGGGGGGTCCCAGCCCTGCCGGGCGCTGCAGGTGGGACAGGCTGGGGGCGGGGTCCCGGGAACGCCTGGACGGGTGGCCGCTGGTGGTCTCTCGGGGGAGGCAGCTGCGGGAGGGTGTGTGTGTCGGGCAGGGAGGAGTGGGAAGCCACCCCCGGGCCCTCTGCACCCTCTCCCCGGGCGCCGACAGAGCGAGAGGGGATAGCAGGTTTCCGAGGGACCTCGGGGGGAAGGGGGAGGGTGTCTTTCGGGGGGGACCAATGTCTCTTTGTGCCTCTTCCCTGCAGGAGAGAGCTGCGAGGACAAGAGCCCCCCCGGGCCGGCCTCCAAGAGGGTGCGCACAGCCTACACCAGCGCGCAGCTGGTGGAGCTGGAGAAGGAGTTTCACTTCAACCGCTACCTGTGCCGGCCGCGCCGCGTGGAGATGGCCAACCTACTCAACCTGACCGAGCGGCAGATAAAGATCTGGTTCCAGAACCGTCGGATGAAGTACAAAAAGGACCAGAAAGCCAAAGGCATCATGCACTCCCCTGTCGGACAGTCCCCGGACCGCAGCCCCCCTCTGAGCGGCCCAAACCACGTCGGCTACTCCAGCCAGCTCCCCGGCGTCAATAGCCTCAGCTACGACGCGCCCTCGCCCACCTCCTTCGCCAAGTCCCAGCAGAGCATGTACGGGCTGGCCGCCTACACGGCGCCGCTGAGCAGCTGCCTGCCGCAGCAGAAGCGCTACGCGGGCGCGGAGTACGACCCCCACCCCATGCAGAGCGGCGGCGGCGGCTTCGCCAACCCCAGCCTGCAGGGCAGCCCGGTCTACGTGGGGGGCAACTTCGTGGACTCGATGCCGGCCTCAGGCCCCATGTTCAACCTGGGGCACCTGCAGCACCCCTCCTCCGCCAGCGTGGACTACAGCTGCGCCGCCCAGATCCCCGGCGGCCACCACCACGGACCTTGCGACCCCCACCCTACCTACACGGACCTTTCCTCTCACCACACCTCTCAGGGACGGATGCAGGAGGCGCCCAAGCTCACGCATCTGTAGCGGGGCGGCGGCCGGCGGGCCCCGCTCCCCTCTCCATTACCTCACTTTTCTGACGGGACAGTGTTACTGTGCTCTCGAGTGCCAACAGTATTAGTGGATTTGTCTCCCCTAGCAGCTCCCTTCTTTCTTCCGCAGCCCCGAGTAGGTTCGTGAGCAGGAGCCTTTCTCCTAGAGCTGTTTTAAGCATGACAGTGCAATATACTGCCAACCGAGGGACTGATAAGCTGGTAATGATGTACTTGAAGGTAAGTCTTAGAGATGCTGTAGTGTTAGCAGCGCGTCATGCTGAGGTGTTTTAGACCAGTCGTGAGCCGTCGGAACTCGCCCGCGCGTAAGCTTATTTCAGAGAAGTTAATTTATGAGTTCTTCTGTAACGTAAGGATCGCATTGGACTAAATGATATGTATTTATTATTTTAAGCGAGACATTTTTTGTATCACTGATTATTTATCCTCGTCTTAATGTATTTATGTGGGTATTTGTAGAGTTTCTTCACCAATACTTCGGGAGAGGGATTCAGGTCCGTGGTGACTTACATTTCACCTATTTAGTATAATCGGTCTGAGCTAGTTGAGAGAATAGTCTTGAACAGTTGTAACAGTGGCTGGTGTTCGTAGTTTATGTAAGGATTAATTAAGACAGCAAGTCGTAAATCATTAATAGAGTAAAACAAACTGTGGCATCACACAAAGGGCCGTTACAATTAAAAAATATTCAAAGTATTTTTAAAGTATTTATTTCTAACTGGCTGGCCCCTCTCGAGCGCCTCGGTTGCTTGGCTGGCAGCTGGCTCGGCCGGGTGAAGCCACCTTTAGTTGGAAGCGCAGCCGCTTTGAGGAGGCGATCTACAAAGCCGGGCTCTTGGCCATCTTGTTTCAGTTCAAATCCTGCATACAAAAACCTCAGTGAGGTTAACACTTATTTATTGGCTGGGTATCTATCGTGCATATTATTATTTCGGTGGGCTATTTTCCTTTTTTTTTTGGCTTCCTTTTAAAAATTACACTCTGGCTTTCCAAAATAGAAAAGAAATTAGAAGCTTAGAAGGCAAAAAAATTAGAAACCCTCTGATAGTGCTAATTTCATTAGGGTCTCCATAGTAATCTGCGCAGCAGCTGCCGCCTCCTTTGTTATTTTTATACTGTTGTCTTTATACTAACCATAAATCAGTTTTTAGACATCTTTGGAAGCCCGAGCTTTTCCTCTTGTATTTTTTTTTTCATAAATATAAACTTTAAAAGAATATTGACAATCAGATACACACAGCCGAAGGGAGATGCTGAGACTGGGTGCGGGCAGTGGCCGGGCGGTGCTGCCACGCTTCCCTGGTGCCCGGCAAGGACAGTCCCACCCCGCCTGACCGCGGCAGAGGGGCACTGCCACCTCTCCCTGCCACAAACAGGAGAGTTAACACGGGGAAGAAAAAAATAAAATAAAAAGATAGGAAAAAGAAAGGGAATGATGCTCTGAACCCTCGTGTTTCCTCCTCTCTGGTTACACGGCTGTATTGAACTCCTCGCTGGATTTACAGAGATACTTCTTTTGTAAACGCTGTGATTAAAGTCTCTTCCTGACAGTACATATCGCTCTGAGAAGACTATTCTTATCTCTTTCTGAATGTGTCGAGTTAAATACTAATCCAAACTTCTGTATTCCCCACCAAAGCGTCTGACGCATCACTTTCCAGTTTGACAAACACTGCAGCTCCTACTCCATCCTCTAATGACAGACCTGGCATTCCTATTGTGAGAAATATTTTACCACCTCCAATCCTGGTCAACACAGACAAGTTTTCTTTCAGTTATTCTTCTTTTCTTTCCCATCCCTACGTTCTTCCTTGTCATTTGGTATTTATGTTCAGCTGAGGACTAACAATTCAAAATATTACTTAGGGTTTTATTTTCCCCTCTGTGAGATTTCAACAATGCCGTGCTACAGTGAAAAGTGTATCTTTTGTTAAATTTCCCATTTAACCAAGCAAATTTGGATATATGTGTTACAGATCTGTAAACAAAATAGAACAGAATAAACTGCTTTGTTTGGAGACATATTTTAACCCTTTTAAGCCCTAAAATTGTATTCAATGGAAATTTCCACAAATTGTTTATTAGAAGCACCACCCAGCAGTAAACAAAACATACAAACGATGCAAAAAGTAATGCTAGACACCACCTGTGTTTTACACTTCTGTAATATTCCGTAAATATATGCATACGTTTGTCTCTCCAAAACTTTCTGTAATCAATGTGCCCACAACTGAAATTGTCCATGTAGTTTTTTTGTGTGTTCTTGAAACAAAATATATTTCGCATCACCTGCTTCAGTCTGCGAAACAGCAAAGCACCACCATTTCTGCAGGACACCCGGTGTCCTGTACCTTTTGCTTTGTGCTCTGTAGGCTGTTAGTCAAACAGTGTCTGCTCCGACTTACACCATTGGTTCGTCATTAAATCTGTTAAGAAAGAAAAGGCTGTTTAAAGATCTGTAGAAGGAAGGGAGTTCAGAGGAACCCTGACCACAAACACCGTGTTACTGAGGCATACTACCCTGAATTACTTTAATATTGCAGAAAGACGGGGTCTGCAGACATGGTTTCTAGTGGGGGAGGAGGAGGAGCATGCGTGAGGGAGAATCTTCTTGTAAATAAATTCACTTTCTTCTCCATGACTCTGGCAGAGGCGTCTTGTTTGTAATGCAATAGGAGTCCATGATGATAGCCTAATTATTAGAAGTAATGTAACTTTAGCAAGATCACTGGCATTTTTATATTTGTACAAGCATCAGCAATCTAGAGGAGAGATACACTTTGGCACAAGCCAGACTTTTTCTTGGCCCATCATTTAAAACCCATAAATTATAAACAACCTCCTTTCACACTGAATAGAAACTCAGCTCCTTTGCAACAGCATCTGATATGATGAACTCCAGTCACCTATTTAAAACACAACCAGTCAGCCGAGGCCAGACCTGGGGCTGATCTTAGCCTTGCCTTCTTTACAAATAGGAGGCATTGCACCGCTTCCTCTCCTTTCATGCTCCCTCCATCTGCTCTAGACCCATAAAAGGCTCACTGAGCCAGGGCCTCTGAACGCCGGCAGTGCTGCTGCACTGTTTGGGATCGGGAGCTGCTGACAGCGCTGGTTGAGAGGTGTCACGGGTTCACTGAGCTCCAGTGAGGCCATGCAGGTTCTTCTGTTCAGATCAGTGGGGTTTGGGTCTCCACTTGTTGGTTTGGCCTTTACAGTAACCCACCTTTTATTGGCGTTGCAGCAGTTTCCGTGCTGCAAAAAGTAGATGAGACTTTGTGTTATCTCCATGCAGTCAGTGCAGCCTGAGCTACCCCTTTGCACCCTGTTTCTTTTTGAGGGGGGGTCCATCAATGTCCCACTGTCTATAGCCTGGTTAGCAGCACCTGGGCAGGGGAACTTAGACAGGCACAGCCAGGCTTCTAGGGATGCCACAATCTAGGGTGCCACTTGTGTGGGGCTGGGAACACAAAGCCAAATGCCTCCTGCTCCATTAGAAAGTACTTTGTGAGCAGACAGTGCAGGCTGCCAGCTGTGGTCCGTGGGCAGGCCAGGGAGGGACTCAGGGGCAATCCCCATGGCTTTCACCATGAGACCATATGAGGGTCATCCAGAGCTGCAGGCAACCTTGTCCAAAAAAGAAGAGGAGGCAGCTGGCTGCACACCCGGGAGGCACGGGCATGCAGAGAGGAGGCTGGCTAAGAAAGAGGGAGCCCAGCAGCATCAAGTAGAAGTCTCCTGACTTTCTTGAGGGCCAGCTGGGTCATTTGGGCACCATGGCAAAAAGTCTGAAGGCAGGATCCACTGCTGGGTTCTCTGCACCCCTCCAGCCCCATGGGAAGCCCTTTGAAACAGCCTACAGGGAGGTCCAGGCACAAAAGGGACTACTTGGCCAGGGGGAAAAACCAGGGTGAAGTGGATGGGGCTGCTGGTCTACCACTGGGAGGGTGCCTTGCTGACAGCTGTCGGCTGAGGAGGGAGGGAAGGAGCTGCAGGTTGTGAAGCCATCCTTCTATGTGCCAGCCTGCTGTGTGTGCCCAGCGGCCACACACAATGGCAGCCTGGTGAAGGCACAGTGTGCTGCACGGTGGACAGGCCCAGATGTCCAGCACTCCATGGCAGACCTGCCTGGGAACAAAAGCTGGAGCCAGACAAGCAACACAAAGGGGCTGGTGCTGCCAGGGCAATTAGGGCTGTGGTGGTTGGCTGGGTGTCATGTTATGTTATACATTGGTGAACAAGCTACCTCTGCTTTTAAAAGGTGCACGATAAGCTGGACCAGAGCTCTGTTGGCTGCAGCCACTTTCCAGGGATTGAATGGCAAGTTAATCCCTGAATGGGCAACGTCTCTTTGATCCCATGTGAGAAGCAGCAGTGTGTACCCCATGGTCCTTGCTTGGAGTGGGGCTGCCAAGGGAGTGAGAAGGCTGGCTCTGTTAAGGGTCATCAATCACATAAAAAGCACTTTTTACTCGACTGTGGTTCCTCCTACTTCTGCTTGGGCTTGAGCCAGCTGGGACTTGAGCAGAAGCCTCATCCAGCAGATGCAGAATCCAGTCCCAGACCGTGAGAGCCATGGAGTAACAGGACAGGACTGAACCCCTTTGGTCACAAAGGCTGAGATGCAAAACAGGACACAGTGAGGCATGTGTGCCTGCACATCCCTAGGCCTCTGCAGATGCTGCTCAGGAGCAGAGGTGAGTCTTTGTCTCTACTTTTGGAGCCCAGGGTCCTGAAGCTTTCTGAACTTTCTGGGATGAATTGCAGAAAGTCTTGGCTGCAATGACCATAAACACAAAGCTGAGTGAAAATAGCAAAGAATTTGTGCTAGACAGGATGGATGTCTTCTGGGTAAAAATACTCATGAATGTAGAATTTGAACACTAGGGTTCATTTTTTTCTTTATTTGCTGATGTGCAATTTTTCTTGCAACAGCTGAAGTTTTGGGAGTGGTAGGCAACCCCTTGCTGTGTGAGGTACACAGCCTCAGTCTTTCCTCCAGGAAAGCTGATCCACATTTTAGGATCTCTGGGAGCAAGAAAGGCTAGACGAGACAGAAATCTTGGCTGTAAACTCATTGACACCTCTGTTTTGCACGCAGCAGCATGGCTTACCTTGATACCTGTGGGTTATCTAGATGTGTAATATTTCCTTCCCACCAAATTGACAGCCACGGGACAGGAAACAGGGCTTCTCATGGCAAGGGGACAGTGTGGAATCACTCTTCAGAGCAACTCTTTACAGGAAGAGGGGTAGACTTTCCTCTTCTCTGTGACCATGTAGAAGATCTTTGTAATTAATCTCACATATTGGGAGAACAGAGGTCCCTGCCCCAGGGGTCATCTGGGAACGGGGAACTTGTGGCAGGGAAGTACTGATGCCAGAGGGAAACATACCTTCCTGAGGATTGCAATGACTGCCTGAAAGGGCTGTGCTTGTGTGGGAGCTGAGGTTGGCTACCCTGGAGTGCCAGAACAATTCCCCATCTCTGCTTGGAGTCTCTGTTCATCCCTGGTTTTATTAATATTTTACAAAATAAACTCCCAAGAGCTTCCCCTCCTTCTCTAATACCCATTCTCCTAGGAGCCTTTGGTGGTTTGTTTGTGCCAACAGGGCCACTGCTTAAATACCCAGTGTTTGCTTACCTCCCTTCAGGATGCCCACCCACACTCTAGCTGTCTCCACACCGTGGATGTACATCCCTATTTACCTCTGAGAACCAGCTTTCCCCAGCTGGCAGCATTGTAGCAACAGAGGGGCAAGGACATGGTAATGCTTGAACCAGACCTTCTAGGTCTGGAGGCTGGGGAGGGATCTGTTGGATGTCCTGTGTGTTAGTTATTGTGACAAGCACAGAGCGTGGAGGGTGGAGTCTTGTTCTAGGGAGAAAGGCCACATGTCCCAGTCTCAAAGCGATGTCTGTGGCTCAGGGCTGCCATTGCCTTCAGCACACACACTGCTCAAGCAGCCTCCCGAAGGTTGAGTTGCTGGTGTCTGCAACTAGCTGGACTTCGGCCTTTTTGGCCAGACCTTTCCCTACATCATGTCTTGGTTCCACGCTGGTTTTCTGAGGCTTTGCAGGGGCCCAGACATTTCCAGAGATGTGGTAACACAAGGACTCATTTGGCCCATTGTTCTCACAGAGGTTTCCCCCCAGGAGCTCCCCTGTCTCGCACCATCCCTTGGCTACTCACACAGACATCCCTAAACCTCCCAGCCATTCTCAAGTTGCCTTTGACAGCATCATGCTCTTCATATTCTTCTTTTTCCTACTTTTCTTCTTCTTCTTCTGACTTCCAAGATTTTCTTCATCTTTTCCATCACACTCTTTGAAAAAAACAGTTGCAGTCACTCTATTCTGTATCACTGGAACTTAACTATTTAAGTCTGAACACTGAGAAATTCCTGTGTGTAGAAAAAGCTTTCCCTCAAAAGCCAGAGCATCAATAAGAGATGCTTTGCCTGTATTTAGCCACTGATTTCTGCTTTTGTCACCCTTGAACAGTTCTGTGAAAACAAACAGGTAATGAACAAGAAACTCAGTAACAGAATCCAGCTGGGTAAATGGAAAGATCGTATGTTGGTGAGAACACAGACAGCTCTTCTAGCATTTGAGACAGACTTAGGTATAATTAAACCAGCTGCATTCTGCAAACATAACATTACATTCTCAAGTAAAGTAGAAGCTCTGCTCTGGAGCCAATTTTCTTTCCTTCCCTGCAGGCAGGAATTTTTACAGCAGGGGAGACAGAAGAGCACAGATGCTCTCCTGCATGGACACTCATTCTATGCTGAAGAGAAAACCTGGTGTTCCCAGGCTTCTGAATTTTCAGCAGATAACATATTCCAAACTGCTCTGATTGCCGTGGGTGTGCTGAGCAAGTTTGCATCATCCAGAATTTAACCCTTTCCTCAAAATGTATGTTTCCTGACAAAGTGTATTTGATTTAAACTGTTCTTCTAATTTATACCTGCATCCTCTGAAAATAGAAATTTAGGTGTTACTCCATTATTAGTGTTTTAGGGCAGCACAGCCCATCGGAGTGAACAAGTCTGTGTCAGGAGAACACCGGGCTTCAGCACTCTGAGCTTTCAGTGACTGCTGTGTCTGTAGACTCTAAGTCCAAGCACCGTAAAGACATAACCTGTATAGCCAGCCCTGCTCTGTAATAGTTGTTTTATTGTAGACAGGCAGTATCAGCTGGGGAGAAAGCAGGGCTGATAGGAGGCCATGTTGCTGATCCTTGTGCAGGGAAATGCTCCCGTATCTTTGCAGGTTTGTGTATGCCCGTCCCAGCAATGTGTCCTCTCAGGGCCCCTGCAGGAAAAAACCCAAACAAATCTGCTCTGAGTTCATCAGCTGGGCATAATGGTGGGATGGGTGGGGCTGAGCTGCAGAGCACAAATCTCCATGGGAAAGAGTTCATACTGAGTCAGTGAAATGATCTGATTATGTCTCCCCATGGTATCCTTTCCCTGTCACTAGTCCAGCCCTCTGAAATCCACAGAAGATCCAGTGGAATTTTTCCTTCTCTGAGGATTCTGGCTGCCTTCAAGAAGTTGGCACCGTGCTTGGTCCTTGCAAAATATGTGGCCTCTTCCTGACCACAGCAAATGGCACTTTGGCCAAGAGCTTGTAGAGCTCCTTGAGCTGTTGAGTGGAAGGCAAGGGATAATAGATTAAGACATTTAAATTTCATGCTTTTATTTAGAAATAAAATATACTTTTAAATAAAGTACAAGCCTTGCATTTCCCAGCTGACTCCACATCCACCTATTAAGAATGAGAAGGTTGCAGATCTAATTCAAAGCACCATGATGTAGCCCTTCTTCGTGTTCCTTGTCTGTCCAGTCCCAAGTCACCAAAGCCTAAGTGTGCTCTGCCCAGCACACCCTTTTGATGTTCCTGACTGTACTGTCACGTGGTTATCAGCTGAGGCTTTGGATGAAACACACCATCATCCAAATCAAACATAAGCGTGGCTCAGACAGGATGGTCAAGTGTCCCTTGGAGACATTTAGGGAAAGATGATCACTTTGGGAGTCCAGATTTCACCTCCTCCACCTTGTTGCTGTTTTCTGCCATTCTGGTGGGATGAAAACTAAGAGAGAGTGGGAGATTTGGCTGGGTAGAGCAACTTGCTGCTCTCTGCCAGCTGCAAACACTCAGTAAACAATGCCGAATCGCCAGGGGAAAAATAAAAGTCCATTAACGATGTGAGCCCGTTAACGGTGCGGGGATTCACTTCTGAGAGGCTGCAGAGCACTTATCTGATGGAACGAGACCATTAAATGACATGAGGTGCAGTAGCAACCCGCCCCTCGCCCCAACCTCCGGCTGTGGACACCTGGGCGTGCCCGCGTGGGCTCCCGTGGGAACCTCCAGAAGCCTGGCCGGCAGCAGGGCAAGGGGAGAACGCAGACCTGCCCCTGGACGGGAGCCCGGATAGCGGCAAAGTGCCGGCTCATTCATCTTCTAAACTCCCGGCAAACGTCCCAAGTGTGCGGCGACTCCGTGGAGTCCAGGGGGAACGGCCTGTCCCGGGGGAATCCCAGGACGGCTCGGTGGGACTGCCCACCTGCAGCCTCGCACCAGCCCTGGGTAGCCGGGCGTGGACAGGGGAGCTGGCGGTGCCCCGGATCCCCGGTGCGGACTCCCCCCTCCGTGCTCCCATTGGCCGCGGGGCGGGACGTGCCGCCCCGCTCCAGGGCCTATATTAGGACAATATTGCCCCGGCGGGGCGCGGTGTTGCCCCGTGGGTCATGGAGCTGGGGTACTTTGCTCTCGCCTTTCCGCCGGGGCTGTGCCGCGGCGCCTCGCACGCCCCGTACCCACAACGAGGCGACGACGCCTGCCTGGAGTTGGGCACCACGGCCAGCGCTGTGCCCGCGCCGCAGGCTCTGGGGTACGCGGCCGCTCACCCCGCGGCTCTGGGCCCCGGCTACCGGCCGTCCCGGGGAGCCGGACCGCCGGGCTACGCTACGCCCATCCTTCCCGGGAGCGGCCGCACGCCGCCGCCGGACCC
>VZRN01005608.1:1283267-1296630 GCA_013397935.1 Dasyornis broadbenti
CGCGACGCCCAGGTGAAGGTCTGGTTCCAGAACCGCCGCATGAAGCAGAAGAAGCGGGAGCGGGAGGCGCTGGCCGCCCCCGCCGCCGCGCCCGCGGGTGTCCCGGGCGGCCCCGCGTGAGGCTTCGCCGTTCCCCACGGAGGCGCCCGCGGGGACGTCGGGGCTGGGCTGGAAGCTGCGGCCGGCGGGGCACCCGGGTGTCCTTTCATGCGGGACCGCTGCGGTGCAGTTCCGCTGCTTTTTCTGTTGCAACTTTATGTACAGTTTTATTTATGAGGATTCAGGGAAAACCGCCGGCCGGGAGCGCCACTGCTCGGTGTCGGCCCGGGCCGAGGCAGCGGGAGGGCGCAGCTGGGTGCTAGCCGAGAGGGCCGCTTCCTCGGGGCAGGAAGCGAGCGGCTCCGCCAGCTCCCCTGGGTTCGGGGCGCGGTGGGTGTGTGGAGGGCATGCCACGTGCTCCCGACCTTTCTTCGTTTTGCATTTAAAAAGACAGATCCTTAGGCTCAGGCAGAGTTGGTGCAGAAGGGGAAAAACCCCAAGAAGGCAAAACAGAGGAGAGCAGGAAAACTTCCTCCTACGGGAAGGGTCAGGGATGGTCATGGCATGAGTCCAAGATCCCTTTTGAAAGAAGTGTCCATGTCTTCTGCCCTGCCCTTTGCAAAATTGCTGCAAAAAAGAGGCTGTTTTAGCTTGTATTCATTCATTCATTCATTCATTCATTCATTCATTCATTCATTCATTCATTCATTCATTCATTCATTCATTCCCATTCCTTTTCTTGATGTGGCTGACTTAGTTAAAATCTGTTTTTGACAGCAAAAAGTGTGAGGTAAAGTTTAAAAACAAATAAAGTCTTAAGAGAAGCACCTCTTTCCTTTCTAACTGCAGAGGTGCTGGGATTTCCCTTGCAGAGGCTCTGGGCAGCCCAGGACTGGCCAGCAGCTGCTCTGTTGGCTCCCAGCTCCCATCACACATCCCTAGACAATATAAAGCCTCTTACAGCATCTAGGGCCAGATTCCCAGTTCATCTAGCTCTCTCAGTCTTCATTGTATCTTATGGTTAAAAATTTGCATCATATGAAATCAGTTTGCAACAAATCTTACCACATGAAAAACCTCAAGACCTGTTAAAGCTCAGAAAGATGCTTGCGTTTGACCAAAGACTAATGCTGACAAAAGGACAAGAGGATTCCTGGGTTTTTACTTGGATACTTGTACAAAAAAGATTGGCAATGTTCCCATAGATAATATAACAGTATCAAAGTGGACAAAGGAACTGAGTTTTTTCCCATTTGTGACTGGGAAAGCATAACAGCAATGTGGAGAGGAATGACACCTGGATTTACGTGAAAGTGGTTTTATTTATTTGCGGACAGGTCTTTTATTTTGGACAAGTCTCTTTTTGCCCTGATTTCTGCTAGGTGTTGGACTTACAGGTGAAGAACCAGTTATAGGGCTAGGGGAGACAGACCTCAAGGGGACCTGTGAAATGTACTGGGTCCCTGTCTGGAAGCCAGCCCCAGACACCAACAGCTGTTTGTCTTTGTTGGATGCTTGCTGGGTAAAACGAACACAGAGAGAAGATGAAGACAGATGTCTCAAATCTGAAAGTCTGCAATGGAGAAGATTCTTACTCTCTCTAATACTTTTCCATTCCCCCAGATGCCCTTCTGCTTGAGGCTTTCTTATGAAGACATCTGTTCTGCTGAGGGACTGGGAAGCCAATGCTGATGGAAGCTTCAGCAGAGGTTGTTGGGAGCCCTGGGAAACTGCTCCCAAAAGCTGGGCAGGCAAGTTGTGATGATATTGTGGCAACGGGTCTACAGCTAAATGGGGGCAGGAGCCTCCTTGGCAAGGAGATGGGTGCTCCCCTCCAGTGAACATCTGAAGGAAGGGACTTCCCAAGACAGAAATGGTTGGTTACATGTCATATCCTGACTGTACTGGGAAAAGACAATAATGCTAGAGACTCACGGTTGTGCATGCACACAGACACATTTTTGTTCTATATATAGTGTTATGGTTCATGTCTCTTGGGCTGATTCACTTCATGGGATAGCCCTAAAAATTCCCAGGACTGAAGCACTTGTGTGAAACTAGTTGCAACCAAAATATGTGGTTTGCAGTTCTTCATTACAGTAATGATACCAAACAAGCATTTAAACTGCAGGCTGATAATTCATTAAAAAACAGGAAATAATATTTCTGCCACCTTTCTTTCTTTTTTTTTTTTTTTTGAAGATGCTATTTACAGCAGAATTAAGTAAAATCTGGTAAAATTAATGAAAATTTGAATAAAACAGCTTTGTTTTGCAAGTTGAATTTTAAAGGCAAGTGAACTACTAACCAGCTCTTTTCTGCAGCTGTTTTTAAGGTGCATTTATACCAACTCCTCTGTTACTACTAGGTTGTTTTTTGTTTTTTAATACAACAAATGAGCATAGACATATAGCCAGAATAACCCACCTTTTCCAGAACATATGTTTCACACACAAACTTCAGAAAACAGCTGTATTTTCAATTGCCTCCAAATTTGTCGCATGTCTACGGGGTTGCTCGTTTGTCAGCCTTTTATTTTTCTAATGATTTTGACATTTGTGCCAGGCACTTTAGGCCAGAGGAATGTTTTCTATACTGCTGGCATGCTCCTGCACTACCAACATGGAAAAAAAGATTCTCATTGATTTCAGTGGTGCTGGATCAGACCATTAGAGCACACTAAGTCTTTTATAATGAATGTTTTCATGACATACATTTTCCTGAATAAATAAATAAATACATGTGCTATGCTTGTAGCAGTGCACAGTTCTGTATCCATCAAAATGACACAGACTGAATACACAGAGATTTATTCTGAAATTAAGATGAAACCTCACAACTCTTTCATGGCATTCTGAATCAATTTGGTGGTATGAGCACAACTATATTCTTTTTTAAGAACCAGTACTTAATACTAAGTGTAATTTCCGCTCACATGACAGGGCCAGTTTAATAGGATCTTTCTCTTCACAAACATTTTTAGCTGTATGAGGATTAGATATTGCTCCTTTGCACTATTCTGTCAGCAAGATACCCAGAGGAAGGAGCTAATGCAAGTCAGTGCCAGTTCTTGAATAATTAAATAAAAATGCCAGTGATATCCATGGGTGCACACATGAGACAAATAAATGATAGATAAGGTCTAAGATTCACTCATTTAACATTAATCCCAAGAGTTGTGTCTCACACTTGCTCAATTTGATGCCTAGCGGTTGGAAACAAGTTTTAGATTTGGCAGCTAGAGGCAAGAGTACAAGCTGCAGTTTTCACTGCATTTGGAACAAAATATTCCAGATTTGACTCAGTAGATACCCATTACCATATAATTTATCACAAATTATGAAACTGTTATTTCCTGGCCTTCTTTTTCCTCAGCCATCTTCAGAAACCACAGAAAGACCATTCTCTTTCAGTCATGTATTAATTTTTGCCTACTGACTTTTGCTCAAAGGGCCACAGACTACAAAGGGATATGAACAAAGTAATTTTTTATGTTTTCCCATTTTGCCTGAAACAGAACAAAAATATTGATTTGGAAGGCTTCCAAGAGGAAAAAAAGTTTTAAAATTACTGTTCCTAAGTGGTATATGTGAATGGAGATATATAATATCCTTTGGATAGGTAAATGATAACAGAAAATCACACCTCCTTGAAAACCAAACTTAGGCAAGAGCTCAGGCTTGCTTGGGGATCTGACTTCCCAAGCAGAACAGGATTATTATGTTACTGCTTGGAATTACAGTACAGGGAACACTTTGCTGAGGGTCAAACCAATGACTGGTTTATGGTATGAGCTACATATCCAGATTTATTTTTGACCATGCAACAAGCCAGCAGTAAGCCAGAAAATAAAAATACGCAACTCAATCCCCATGTTTTAATCTCCTTTTAAAAGTGTTCCTCTCCTTTATTTATTGATATAACCTGGAACTGTGATTTATGCAAATAATGGTACAGATTACTAGCAGAGGAGAACAGACTACTTCTTTTAAGAAAAATCTTTGCAGTCAAAATTAGAAAATGTAAACACCTTTTTGGACTTCCAAGAACTTGTCTCTAACAGCTGAGAAATCATACTTTTGATTTGTCCTGCACCTCTCTGTTAGCCTAAATTCCAAGGAACTCCCAAGAACACTTGCAAATCCCTGATGACTGAAGAGAAATAGGTATGGAGAGAAACCCCAATGAGACATGGCTGTTATCAGTTTAACATTAAGAGGTGACTGCAGTTTAGGGGACACACGTTCTATTCTATTTGCAATATATGGCTATGTACAGCTATATGTTTATGTGATTCACTCAATTTCGATCATTGTTTTTTATGACTTTTCCTAATATCAGTGAACTAAGGAGTCTTTGGCCAAGGAAAGTCACCCTGATAAAGAAAGGTGAACCAAATGACAAATCATTCTCCTCCATATCATAACAACATCTGTTATTCAGATGTCTACTTAACCACATCTCTAAAATGCCCCCCAAATAATTCTGGGAAATATATAGGGAAAAGATGTTTCACAGAGCCAGTGTCTCACTCTAGTTTAGCTTTATATGGAAGTCTTTTGCTGTTCTTGGTCGCCAGCCAAGTGAACAAAGTAACCCTCAGCTGTACAACATGTAAATCTTCCATGGCTGTTTAAGCCAATTTACTCTTGCATAGAGTGTTAAAATCTCAGATGGAGATACAGTCCTGAGACCTTTTTGTAAATTGGACAAGGCTTCCTTTATACTGAAAAAATTTAGACCACTGGCCCACAAAAGAGCTTTTGATAAACAATTTTGGTCCTCTTGTGTTTTTGTTTCCTCAAAAGACAACAGACACTGGTGATTAGCAGATTGAAAACCACCAGTTTAAGTAAACAAACAAACACAGGAACAAATCCAGTCAGTTTCTTTTCTCCTATCTTAGCAGACTTCCCACCACCTGGAAAACAGATCTTTTTTACTACACTTCATCAGAAAGCATAATGTTGCAAATATTAACTCAAAAAAATTCATTTTATTCTGAAAAATGTGGCATTTTTAACCAGGATGGCCTATCATGTCTTATGAAAGTGTTTAACAGGTCTAACTCAATCAGTCCGGCCCTGACCTTACAGTGAGACCCCTACACTGACCAGCATGGAGGACATACCTAACCTGGGTGCTTGTGCCCCTACACTGAGAACAAAGACCTTTGCCATGCATCAATTCCTGCTGCTGTGGGCATGCATAAAACTACACCTATGTGTGAATGCAGTGGATCAGGAGACCTTCAGTGGGGCAAAAGGAACCATTTCTTCTGCCAATGAAAAACACCTGTAACCCAGTAATATGCTTTTGGTGACATTAGTATAGCAGGAGAATCAGAGAGCTAAGGCTTTCCTGCCATTACTCTTCATCTTAATGACTGTGCTACACTAAATCTACATTCCTAATGCCTCTTTTTATGTTTCTTTAACAAGTAAGCTAGATTAAACACTATAAAGTTTAGAGTGGTATTTGAAAATAGATAAAAATATCACTACATTTTTAAATGACTACTCAGATCCGATTTTGCCCAGTTACTGTTCAGATAATGGAAACAGTTTCTAATCTCTCGCATTAGATCCATATCTTAAGCATAGATATTGGTATAATTATTTTTAATATGCAGACATTTATAGATTTATAAATTACACAATTTATGTGGAATGACATTTTCTTCAACATCCAAGTGTATCAAATCCAATGATAATTATCAAACAGTGTTAAAAGCCTATCAATAAAATAATCTATCTTTCCTGTTAGAAATCCCGCCGAGTGAAAGTGTAGTAGGTACATGACACCAATGAGCTATCAAACCAATTTTCTCATGCTGGAGACTAGACCTCAAACAGTGCATGTAACAGGGTGACATCTTCTAATACGTCCAAGATTTTGTAAAATTTTGTAGTTGTAACCAGCACTGTGAGCACTGTGACTTTCATTTCAATGTGACCAGGCAGAAAGTTTAAAAAAATGGGCCAGGACTAGCTGAACACTCTTAATGTCACGTCTCACTTAAGAAATGGACCACCTGGTGCTTCTGCTTGCTTTTCAAATGCTTTTAATCTCATTTGGGACTTTACATGTGTGAATTGTTGCAGCGAGAGTTATACAGGAAAATGGCTATCACAAATCTGGTGTAATAATAAATGTGAAAGAAAAAAATAAAGATAAAACCAAACAAGAATAAAAGCATTACATCCTGTCTGCAGGTTGTCAGTGTCTTCTGTAATGCTGTTGTGTCCATCCCCTGTGATCTAAGGCCTGTAACAGAGCTCACCAACTCCAGAGGCAGATGGCCATGCTTTCAAGAACTGGAAGAGCATGGCTCTGGCCTGTCTTACTGAAGAAAAATTTCCTAAATTTGAAGTCCATTGTATTTGATAAAAAGATGATGGTATGATGGCATATCTAGGTGTTGTTGGCAGCAGTCATAATCCAGACAGGAACACCCAGATCTGCGGTCCCTGCAGGCCTGCAATTTGTGTCCTAAAGTCTTCATCAGCTGCAGCCTGAGCCTTACCAGGGGCCACATGATGTACATGCAGTGCCACCAACGGCTCACATCTGCTGGATTTGTCAGTCTCAGGGCTTGTTCTGCATTGGTCCTTTTTGCATCCAACTCTGCTGATGGTTCAGACAGTCTGGCCACCTGACTCATCAGTGTAAATCTTCCATACCAGCATTAATTTAACTAAACACCTTTAGTTCTAAACATCTGACTAAGACTGTTTCAGATCCTAGCAACATTACTCTTGCAGCTTTTGCCAGCCTCCAGGGAACTGAGAGGAAGTAACAGATTGGGAACATCATGCATACACATGGCTGTTAACTGGACTACGCTGGAATTTAGCTGGATTAAGCTGACATTTAGCTAGCCTGTGCTCTCTGCACACTTATGGAAACTGAATATGGCTCCTGTAGGCCAAAGCATTTCTCAACCAGGCATTCCTTTTCCATGTCCCAGTGTTCAAAAAGATTCAAAGTGCATCTTATTTGCAAAATGTTCTGAAATAATTGCTGCACTACTTTTTATTTCTGTTTGCTCTGCCTCTACAAAGACCAAAGAAAACACCTGGTGCTTTTCTCACATCCTTCTCCTGCTTGGTGCTGGGAAAAGGATCAATCTGATCTGCCACATCTCCTCACAAATCTCAGGAAGTACCCGGCCTCACCAACCCATACCTACAACCAAAAAGACCATATGTTTTTAATGTATATGCATTCAAGTTATTTCAGTCAGCATAATTTTTTTCCTTACCACAGTTGTACCCTGGGGAGAAACTATGTCAAGTATGAACTTCTACAGCTGTAATGAAGATACGGCAAAACTTTTTTATTCCTTTTATGGAATGAGACAATGATTTTAGATGGAATAGATTCAACTTCTGAAGTTTCTGCTATGTTGTATCTACTGAATCAGTTCTCAGCCTCCCTTAAAAATATAGAAAGGCACTCCTGTATGGTCAGGCTAAGTGTCTAAATTGGAAATGTTGGGAAAAAAACCCACTAAAGAAAACTTGTTATTTATGACACACATGGGGGAAATGATTCAGAAAATAAAGTCACTTCCATGTAAGCTTTTTAAAAGAGGAGGTTTCCCAACTAGAGGTAAAAATTTTATAAAAGATCATTCAGCTCTGCAGCATTTAGATGTAAAAATGGAAAACTCAGTATAAATAATGGGTCACTTCTATGAGGACTAAGTAATCAGGTAGAACCAGTCACGGCTCTTTTGCTGAGGTGAGATGAACAGCATGAAAAGCCAAGACCTAAGCCCCATCTTGGCTCAGCAGAGATGGCATTCACACAAGATCAACAAGGTTCATGTCCCTGCTCCTGCATGTTGGTCTCCCTAAAGCACTTCCCAGGGATGTGGAGGTTGAATGGGATGGTTTGGATCTGATGAATTCTCTACCAAACTTTCTTCTCAGGTGTTCTAAGAGTTCTACATACGCCTGATGAGGGGGTTTTGTACATGGATCTTGCCCCCTCTCCCTTTCTAAGGTCTTGTAAAGGAGTTTTGGTTTTATTTTGGTGTGGAATAGCAAAACATTCTTAATTTCAAAAATCTTTTGGGTCAAGGCAACCATTTCCTGCCCAGCTCTACAATTTATCACAGCATATCCCTCTCACAGTGTATTACAGATAAATAATTCATTACAGCTGTCTCTGCCCTCCATGCAGGGTAGGCAGTTTTGATCATTTCTACAGGAAGAAGGAGAAAGTTAATTCTTTCTATGCTGGCCTTCAGAAAAGGATTTAGACCCTCTCACAAAGAGCTTTGAAGAACCAATAAACCTCCTTTATTTACCATGCTTGTCCAGAAACTGAGTTCAGTTGTAGCTCCCTAATTTTCCACATAACATCTTTAGAGTTTGAGAAGACTTGCTTAACCAGTGCTTACAGTCAAACCAACAATTACTCTTATTTTCATTAACAAGATGGATCTGGATTTTGCTACAGTATGAGCTACACAAGTATCAGGATGAACCTTTATAGACATTGCTACTGCAAGCTGGAGTCATGATTGCTGCTTTGACATTTGTGCCATTTTGACAACGCAGCCCTGAACCATGCTTTACAAAAAAAGGACTTGTTGGTGTCTGGTCAACTAGGGCTTAAAAAAGACAGACAAGGATAGAAGCAGCCTGTTAACACAGGTTGCATCCAAGGGAGCCAAAGGCAGAGTTTGGCAGGAAGGGTAGAGGAAGGCAGCGTGGATCTGTGCAGTAGCACAGGCAGGGAAACCAGGACACAGTTCCACTGAAGCTGTTGTCTCCCTTCTGGAAGCTCCTACTTGCAGGAGCCTCTGATTGGAAGTTTTGTTTAAAAGCCAAATCCTGATTGCAAAAAGCATAAGCTATGTGAAACCTATTGCTCTAAATCCAGCACTTGCATGGAGAAACATGCTCCATGGGCAGCTGAGACACTGTCATGGTCCTGGGCCCCACCTGGGACACCCTTCCCTCCAGTGGCCCAGCAGATCTATTTAAACCCAATCCAGGGTCATTGTCCTCTTTACCTTCTCATGGTTCCTCCTTATTTGGACTCTCACCTATGAGCTGATGTCCCTGTCCCCATGGAGGTGCCTGATGCCCTGGGCTGAGAGCATAGGGCTGGGCTGTAGAAGCTGTGCCCTGCCCACCTGCAGAGCTCTGCTCTGAGAGCTCAGGTAAAGCTTGGAAGATCAAGGTCTGACTTTGAGATCTTAGCTATTTCAGAGCACAGGGAAAGCTTCCTCAGCAGCTGCTGTGAATGACAGGGATATGCAAGAGCCTGGGGGCTGGTAACACCTTCAGCAAATAAAATAGTGAAGTTTGGGTTTCTGCACAGCTGCTTTGATGTCTGCTCAGTGCAGCTGCAGGGATGACAGATGTGCTGAAGTAGGCCCAGCACCCTCAAAAATCTGACCCTGCTGAATAAAAGAAGGCAGAAAAGGAGGTGAGAAAAGGAGAAGAAAATGATTAATCTAATGGCTTTCACACAGTTTGTGATCCCCTGTTTGCTTTCAGAACTGCTATTCTTTTACATCTTAAAACTCTAATAAACCCTTTGTATCCTCATGTGGGTTGCTGGAAATGCATCAGCATTATTTCATTTGTCATTTAAATATGCAGTATCTCCCACAAGTGCAAAGTGGTTAATGTTAATACTCTGACTATTGCATTTTTATAGACGTATGTTGCTAGAAATCATACCTTATCTTGTTTACACAATAATTAGACCCTTTTGAGCCTACCTGATTATGAAAATAAGAGAATACTGTCAGTAGCATGCAATTAATGTTATCACTATGAAAATCTGTTGTAAGGTGCATCTGAACTGTCATAAAACCAAATTTATTTCTTAGTCCATCATGGATACTACCACAAAACATACCAGCCAACTTCCCAAGGAAGTGCATTGGCGATGCAGAGGTTTGAATCCAGGTTCCATATAAAATGGCATCTCCTTAGTAAACTCACAGGACTGCGTGTGTAACTGAAAAATTTGCAACTTGGTTCATGCTTGAGTAGTTTTGGCACCATTCCTCATACTGAACAGTGGATTGCAGGAAACAGCTGATAGGCAAACACTTGCATTAAAAGTATACCAAATGCCCTATGAGATCCATTTGATCATGCTAGTCCAGATTCATCTGTTTCTGTTGGTCTGTGCACTTTGCCAGACTGTTTAGTGTACAGAGAACCTCTGGCATGAAGTCATGCTAAAAACACCCTCCTGCTGCTGCCTGGCACTGGATGTGTTGGCAGGGAAGGGCTTACTCAAGTCTTCCTTCATTGTAGAGATTTCCAGCAGCCATAATAGCTCTTTAAAGACACTGACAGGCAGCATAATGCTGAGCAGTCCCCAGGATGCCCTAAGTTACACCAGAGGGGCAGCCTGGCTGTGGGCCAGGCAAGGAGAAGGCATTTCACTGCTGGGTTTTTCGACCATGTCTCTCTACTGCTTGGCCTAGTCTCAAAACTCCAGCTGTACCACACAAGCAGTCTTCAGACGTTTCACCCATAAGCAAAATTTCTGCACAGTTCTCTTTAACAGAACCATTGCTAATTGAATCTATGACTGTCAGCACTCCCCCTGTGTCTTGGAAAGGCCTGATTTGTTAGAGACCTGCTCCATGGAAATGGAGAGCAGTGTTTTGGGCAGACGTCGCCAGTCGTGTGCTGAGAAAGTGCTCTGATGAGGTCTGTTGAGCAGCATGTGGCCCCAGCTTGTTGTCTTGGGATGAAGGAAGGTTATACTGCAACAGAGAACAACTCTGCAGTGTCCTTTACCACCTCAACAGTGCTCTGAAGATGAATATTTGCTATTAGTGTTGGGCTGATACAATACTATTGTATCCACCTTAAATTGGACTTAGCCCACAATGTGCTTCGTGAACTTGAGAACTGCTCATGACGGTTAGCAGCACTCTCAGTTTTGGAGAAACTAATTTAAATGCCTCCATTTTCTGGTGATTTGTTTAATCTTATCTACTGTCATATATACAGCTAGTTAGACTGTAATTTGAATGGCCAACAATACTGTGAAGAAACAAACTAGCTTGAAAAAAAGCACAAGACCAAAAGTCTCTCTTGCCATCTCACAATTCCTTTTTAAAAATATTCCTAACAATTGTATCTGCAAAGAACTCATACTGCAGGTAAAGGTATGCACTAACATATGGCTATACATTTTAAAAAATATTAACAGAGAACAAGAGATGTTAAAAGTTGTCTAAATAATATTAAAGGAACCAATAAGAATAGTTGCTTTTTCCTAGGCAGAATATGAATCCTATTCAAATTCCATTCTATTTTAAATGGAATGTATGTATATGTGTCCTAGTCCTGTTTCGCCCATGGACAGTTTAACCCTAGTAATTAATACCTTACATGGTAAAGGCAGCCCACGTGGAGAGATGGGCTGTAGGAAAACTGAACTCCATATTTTTGGTGTGCCTGTGTAAGCACCCCTCACTAAGGGCTGACCATCTGAAATGCAGAGCCCAAACGACAGTGCAATTCCGCTTTCAGTTTCCCTTGAAATCCTGTCTGAAAGTGCATCCTTCTCTCTGCACTGAAATCAGAGGGACCAGCACCTTGAGATCTGCTGTGAAGCCTTTAAAATCTATGGAAACTAGGGAGATTTCCATAGCATGAAGCAAGAATTACCAGAAAGAAGTTTGTTAATGGTGAGGCCAGCTGAAGAAACAATTCGCGTGCAGACCCTGCAGAAAGCCAGGCTCACAAGAAATGATACATGTCCTTGAAAATTTGGGGCAAGAGAGAGGCATATAGAATAAAGGTGAAGGTGGGAATGCAGTCAGTTTCATTGCTACCATCTATTGCCACTGGAGATCTCCCTGAAGGATTTCCTACAAGGTACTCTGCTAAAATAGTCCTTTCAGTGGGAGCAGGGAGGAGGACTGGGAATGCAGAACCAAAACTACTGTCCCAATTTCCTGTCTCAGAGACAGAAGCCTGAGTGTCTGTGTTTTGCCACTTGTTGAAATCATGGCCTGAGCATCACTCAGTTTTCTTTTGGCTAATTGTTTGGATTTGTCAACAGATTTCTGTTGATATTTATTTGTTCTTACTTGCTAGATTACTTCCTGATTTTTGTTCCCTGATTTAGTTTGCATCATCCACCTCCATTTCTGGAGATGACTTCTTTGTATCAAACTGAGCTCTACGGAGAAACATTCTTTTTAAATTGGGTGCTAATATATGGATTTGGCCTAGCTTATCCCTAGTTCAAGCTCAGCCTTTCGCCCCATGGCTTGTGTTTTTAGTCTTCTAAGTACTGCTGGTGATGAAAGGACTCAAATAGCACAAACCAGCTTAGTTTAGACACTTGCAGTCTCTTAAGACAAACCCACTCAGCTTCTCAAGATTGCTCAGTTTCTGTAATTTCAATGATATTCAATTTACAGCTGTAATTAGAAATGAAGCTTTCATCAGCATTTAAAAATAATCAGTTTTCTACCTTATCACTGTTTTAAACCCTCAGTCCATTGTTCCAACTTATTTACTGGCTCTTCTGCTTTTTGCTACTGCTCTAATAGCACACTTCCACTACCATGTGAAGAATATATTCAGTATATTCATGTGAAGAATGATTCAATAGTGTCACCAGAGGAGTTTCACATAGTTTACAAACATTAATACATTCATATATCCTATGTTTTCTCTACATAAAATATTTAACATTTTACAAGACTGAAATGTTGTGCTATCTGTCCTTCACAATAGAGTAAGTCATACTTGATAAAATGAGATATTCTAATTCTTACTAAAGTGTGGCTAAAGAAATGAGGATCAAGAGGCACTGCAGGATAATGGAACAAGTATTTCACATCTCCTTTATCTTCTCTGCAATCAACATACTGGGTATATAATTTTATAGCATTTTCCAACACTTTTCTTAAGTAGTCTTTATATAATAGAACTAAGATCAAGAAATTACTGGTTGCTTAAAGGCAAGGCGTACATTCCAAAATCCAGAGTTTGTCTTCTGGAATTAAGACTCCCAAGTTGTGATGAAGAAAAGGCAGCTGTACCCTTTAGTTATACCCTACTGTCCCCCAGACCATTCGGGAAGCATTTTGGAGTTCGGTTCCCCTTGAGTGTCTGTGTCCAAGCTAAGGGCGCAGAGGCTGAACGGGCAGTGCCCTGCTGTGAGTTGCCGGGGGGTTGCCCTTACACTGGGATAACAGAGGGGAGTGACTGTCGCTCCGAGGCTGGGGTGCTCGGAAATTCCCCTCCGAGAATCCCTGCCCGTCCCGCGCCGCACCGCTTCACACTCCCGCCCGGCAAACCCGGCGCTGCGCCCC
>VZRN01005608.1:1296792-1328615 GCA_013397935.1 Dasyornis broadbenti
GGGCGGGCGGGACGCCGGGGCCGTGCCCGGCGCCGCGCTCTGGGCCGCGGGGTGAGAGCGGCGGCGGCGCCGAACTCCTGGGGCCTCAGTCTCCGGGGTGACCCCTCGGGATGCAGCCGGGGTGCCGCGGGGAGGGGGCTGTGGTGGGCCGAGGGCGGGCCGCGGAGCGGGGGTGCTGTCCGGAGCCCTGCCCCAGGGGACGGGAACAGGTCACCGCACTCAGCTGCTCACCGAGCAAAGCCGTGCGCGGCCACCAGGCCCCCTCCTCTATGGTCTCCCTAACCCCAGCTGTGCAGGGGCGCATCGTTACTTTGATTTAATAACTTCTCTGTCTTTGAAACGACTTAATTTTCTTCAGTTGTCCAAAAAACCACGTCATGTTTATAATTCTCGCAGCTGGCGCTGAGCCCTGCTGTGTGGGAGAGCTCGGTGCGGAGCCCTGCCCTGCCCGTGCCCCACGGATGCGTGCCGTGTGCCCGGTGTCCCCGCGGGGAGGCTCCCAAATGTGACGGGACCTGTGCTACCTCTTAGTGCCCCTGCCAGCCGCTGCAGCTGCGCCGGCTAAACTGGACGTGACCTTGAGATAAAACAGAAGTGGGCGTCACTGTGGAGTTATTTAGCAAAAAATTACAGTTATATGCTCTTAAGGAAAAAAACGAAACATGAACCTTAGTTAATGCCTGGCTAGGAAGTTCAAAATACGGTTGGTGTGTTGCACATGCGTGAAATGAGCGCTGTGGTCAAGGTTTCGCCTTTCTTATTCCCTGTTCTTGATTTTTTTGCTGCTACACAACTCGCAAACAATAAATACTACAAGGGAACAGCATTTTGATTGCTACTGACCTGTTGAGGAGGAAGCTGGAGTTTTGTCCCAGGAGCTGGGTCTTCTGCCACTTGGCAGAGGCCCCAACATAAGAATCTGAGTTGTATTCTTTATTATGAATGTACCCTGACTTGTTGGTCATTTGAAGGTGGTGGACCTTTAATCTAGGTCTGTAGAGGTATGCATAGACAAGCTTGAAAGTTGTTCTGGCCTCTTGAGTTGGCAGTTGTTAATACATAGATGTTAGCACAAGCCATGCATATGTTCTGAGGGTTAGAGCCATAGATCCTCAGAATGTGGAGAATACGGTCATGATCCGCATTGCTTCATGCTATTTACTTGACTTTATAGTCTCTTGAGTATATTTCATTTGTATTGTGAAACGCAAGGATAATGATGCACATGAGTAGATCCTGGTTCTCTTGTGTTTCTCTGCTCTGTGACTTTTATGAATATTCTAGAGTGACAGCTTGCTAATACTTATTTTTTTCTGGAATTACAAATACAAACTCAAGACCGTACTGTATGTGGGCATCTCGCTGATCTCTTACTCAAAGTGCTGTTGTTTCACAACTTCTTGCTAAACAAGCAAACTGTTGTGGCATGCAACAAGAGATCCAAATTAAGTCTAGTATAAGGAAAATATGTATTTGAAGAATGGGAAAGAAGAAGACAAAGTTTTGCAACAAATGACTCTTTCCTTCTGTGCTGAAGTGTTCTTGTGTTCCTGGAGAGGTTCTTACTTCCCGCTTGGGGTTGTTGCATCATGCTGCTTGTACTAGTCTGAGACACGTGTGCTAACAATTTTTGCTGTTAAGGTGGTGCTTTGAGGGCATCAGAGCTGCTCAAGTATTTCTGGACCCTCCTACACTTTAGTAAGCTTAAAAGCAGTAGCACTTGATATTTTACCTGTCAGTCACAGGTTAAGTAATGCTCACTTTGTTTTTATGTGTAAAGTAATATGCAAGGATCTAACATAAAAATACCAGCAATACTCCTCCATTTCTGTGGAATGGAAATGGTTGGTGCTTATTTTATTAATCTTGTACTTCTTCAGGATATACAGCTACTTACTTTTAGATACAGTAATGTCAAGATACAGTACAAATAGTTGTTGCAGACCTGTCCACTGAACCATTCTATAAAACAAAATCACAACTTTGACTTTGCTTTCCCAAAAGTGAATCAGTTTCAAAAGCAGTTATCTGCCTTAAGAATAAAAGATACTTTTGTCAGTAGGTCATGACCTTTCTAGCTTGTCTGTATTAAGCACCAGGTCCAGACTGAAAGTAAGTAATGGCAAAATCACTCAGTTTGTTCATATGAAAGATTTTTAAAATTAAAAGAAGGTTAACCAGGATCTTGGCCAATACCCACCACATGTCTGGATTTCCTGGGATGTTAACATAGACATAGAGAGTATTCCATTCTGGTACTTAGAAGATATAAATATCTCCCAAATCTAGGAATATTTGTGAGGAAGAAAAATCATGTATCTGCAAAGGTAAAAATACTGCTTAACAATGATACTTTCTTTGACAGCATCTTATCCCATATCCGTGGTTGTGAATGATTGAGAATTTTTACCATGTTCCTAAGAATGGAATTTAATTGGCAGTCCTGTTTATGAAGATGTCACTTTGTCATAGTAGTTGCAATGAGCTGCTGCTGCTCTTAACATGTAACAGCTATAATGCTTGGGTCCTTACATACAAGTGTTCATAATTTGTTTTCTAGAAATGTTTTTAAAACCAAGGGAAGGGTTTTAGTAGAGAGGAGGGTCATAACTTTCTTTTACACACTGACTTTTTGTGTATATATTTGAATATTTTTTTTAAAAGTACTACCTATCTTCACCTTGCCTGTGCCTTGGGCATTCACTCCTGATGTGCCTCTTCACTGTCTCAGCACAAACTGAAACACAGAAAACACCATCTGAACGTAAGAAAAACCTTTCTCGGTGTGAGGATGATTTAACATTGGAGCAGGTTGCTCGGTGCAGTTGTGGAATCTCCATCCTTGGAGATGCTCAGTACCAAAGTGGAGATGGGCAACCTTCTGCAGCTTACCCTGGATATCTCAAAAGTGCCTTCCAACCTCAATGGTTCTGCGCCCATCAGTTCTCAGCCTGCAGTAATTCAGCACCCTCTCTGAGCAACATGCATTCGCCTGAACATGCTGGGCACAGCCTGCTGCTCTAATGCATTCATGGTTAAATACAAAGCGATGACTGAATCACCTGTGGGAGTGTAATGCTTGTATTGCATTTGCTCATTCAGAAATATAAAGAGGTTGATACTGTGTCTCAAGAAATAGTAAACAAACATTTCCATAGCTTCATGAATTGCAAGCATTCGTGAAAAAGAAGCGTCACTGTTTAAATCATCCATTTCTAAACTGTAGAAAATATTAATTGAATAATATGGTAGAGAATTTATTTAGAGTAGCTCAGCATCAATCACATATTAACAGGATAGGAAATGAGTGTTTATACTATAAGAAGAATTAGAGTGCCAGCTTTCAAGTGGTCTACAACATTAATCTTTCTAACTCTAGTAGTTTTGAGAAGCTGACTGCTCAAATAATCTCTAAAAGATTGCTGAAAATATATTTAATTGATCACTAAATTACTCAATATGCTTTATTATTTTCCCCCAAAATAGTTTTAGGTCAGTGATGAAAAGAGAGAAGATAATACAGTTGTTTGTCGTTTGATCTCTAGAAAACTACTACTGTTTATTGCTGCTATGTCCAAGGGTCTCAGGCTGGTTTTAGTACAAAGGGAAATGAATGCAGTGTGAAAAGCAGATGCCCTCCTGCCTTGAGGTATTTTATGTTCAGAGTGAATGTACCTCCAGTGTGATGTGCCAGAATATAAATAAATCTTTGACGTGCATGTTTTATGCATTGAGACAAGCTGCAGTTTGGCTGAGAACAAATTCGTAGGGAGCAAAATCTGACCACCTAAACTGTTCCCACACATAAAGACATGAAATTTAAACTGAGTATGCATTTTGTGCGTCAAAATGCGCACAAGTAGATGTTAGCACTTCCTCCATGTGTAAGGTGAAAAAAATGGTTATTCTTGCTTAATAATAGGTTGTTGGCAGCAGAGGTTGTTTAAGCCTACTGCAGAGGTTCTTGTAATGAAAAATTCGAGCTTATTTGAAAATACTAAATTTGTCAGGCTACATGATTTTATCCTACCCTGTTTTTTACGTGCGTGCATTTCGTTTAGTAATCAAGCTGAAAGGAATCCCTTTTAACTTGTTTCAGTAAGCAAGTTTCTTATGGTGCTCCTGCCAATTTGTGTTCAGACATGTTTCATGACTTGATTTGGACCAATTCTTTGAGTGGATTGCTTATGCAATCTTTTTTCTTATCCTTTGAGTGGATTGCTTATCAATCTTTTCTGTCGGGGAAAACATTACTTTCACAATTATTGTAGTACAGTACATATTTCATTTTGAAATATTGTTATTTCTTGTTTTTAAGCAGCAGCATAATTACAGTTTATAATAGAGCATGCTTCTATAATTGTTTCTGTCTGCATTAAGACTAAGCAGTCTTTATCTAATCAGCATTTTATTGTTACATGTTTTCTGCTAAAGTGATGTCTTCTTTTCTCATTCCAGAAATGAGATTGCTCTAGAAATAATGGTAACAAAATTAGTAAACCAGAAGTAGCACCTATTTTGAAATTGTCCAGTTTGAATTTCAAGTAAATTTTCATTGGCTGATGAAACTATGACAAGTGGTTTGGATGAGAGTGCTGTTTAGGAGCCTCAGCTCAAGAGGTCATAGAAAAAAGTAACAAATCATGAGAACAGCTTTGGTGAGGAACCAGATTTTTCTTCTCTTTCTCACTCCTTTTTTCTCTCTGGTCCTTGGATGCTCTGTTCTCTGATTGTCCTTGGACATTAACCTGGTCTGTTCCTGTAGGTTTGGACCAGGTGAGTCACTTTTTTTCAAAACAAGAATAAATGAAAGAGCTTGGTTGCTGTCCTTTGCTCTAGTTGAACAGGTGTCACATGTTGCTATGCTGCTGGGCATTTTCAGCTGTCTCTTTTGAAAGTGAGTGAGAAACTGCAGCTGCATGCAAGCCATAGGGAGAACAGAGAGAAAGAATACACAGTGTTCAGGTTTTTATTATTGTTACCTTTAAATTCTGGCCTTTAGCTATTAAGTAGATGACATAGGCATCACATGAATATAGATGTTTTAATACAAACTGGAAGAAGTTGTATGTAGTCATAAAACCCATGAAATGCTCAGGAAGGATTGGAAATGTCAAAGGAAAAAATTGCAATGATGCTGCAAAGAATGCAGGAAAAGTCTTATTGGGGAGGATGGGAGCTCAACCAAAAAAATTGGATTGTACATACTGAATTGGAAAGTAAAAATTTTGAGAGATGGGAACTTTTGACAGTTCTGCCTTCTAGCTGTAGTATAATGACAGTGAAACCAATGTAATGTTTGCATTCCTGGCAAGAACTTTCGAAGTTCAACTGCATGCATGTTTCTTTTTGCATTTGAATGCCATGTTGGAGAAATTTTAGATGCATTGGAGTGTTCTCACTGAAAACCTTGAGAAGGAAATGAGGAAGACTGTGAGGGTATGATTAAGAGAACAGAACAAATTCTTTCAGGTTTTGAAGTAGGCAGTCTGCAAGTGTTTCCCAGAGGTGAGGGAGAGCGTGAGAGGTGCTATGGCAAATACCACAGTCTGGTTTAGGCTGACTTAAAGGCTCTGAGCCTTAAAGCAGCATCTTCCCCCTTGCTAGCAGCAATACTTGGCTGGCTGTCTGACTGCACCAGTGCTAACTGTCTGCATTTCTACCCTGCAGAGCTCTTTTGTCTAGAGATCCCAGCTCTTTCACCTTTGCAAGACCGGTGCTGCTGTGCTTAGGGCTGTGGGTGAGATAGGGAATGAGACAGTGAAGGGGAGCCTTAACGAAAGGCCGGAGGGGCCAGGGCTGGGTGAACAGGAATTGTGTGTGTGGGAAGCAGCTTTTGGAGCAGTTATGGTGTACTGAGGTCCTCTCTGGTGGGACAGATGTGTAGCATCTCTGTTGTGGATCTGAGCAGAGGGGCTGTGGTTGAGAAAGCAGGGAACTCCTTGAGACACTTTGCAGAAGTGGTGGTCAGACTGCCTGCCAAACATCCGTAGGGGAGGAGGAGTTCAGACTACCACAGAAAAGAGGGGATCCCAATCTAGGAGAGCTTTCAAAGGACTGATTTAAAGTATACAAATGTAGATATCATGGCTAAGAAATGTCCCAATCCAGTAAGGCATTTCAGGCATTAATAAAGTATCATACCTCCACTGCCCTGCTCTTCACAGCTCTTGTGCTTGAAGTTTGACTTCTTGGGTCAGGGCCAAAGAGAAGCAAGAGAGTGAAGTAGCAGAAAGGGAAGGGATTGATTTAGAGATCGGTAGAAAGCTGATTTAAAGAATTACAGAGCTTCTTTGGGATGGAGTCTTTATACTGAATATCAGAAATAAATAAAATAACTCCAGCTTGTCAAGACTTTATAAATAAATCTTTTGAGATTCTTTAGCTGGCACGCTCTCTGATTTTTCTGAAGAAATCCAGATGTTGTGTTAGGAACAACTTTTATTTATGGATTAGATTTTGTTGAGATTTTTTTGGCCTCCTCTCCTGACAGGATCTCCCTCCTGTGGCCTGCCCTAGCGGCAAGAGTGCTAAGCACCCTAGAGGATTGAACCACAGATGTGTACACTCTTGGAAGTCAACTCAAAGACAGTAACAGAATTGGACTAATGCTTAAATACATGCAATTAATAGCTTTCTTGGAGGGTGAAGAAGCAGATTATGTCCTGTCAAATGGCTGCTGCAGTAATGTCACATGCTGGCTCTTGTAGTGGTACAGCTACAGGAAACTCAAGTTTGAGACTTGCTGTTGAGATTGAGTCTTTACACTGACTGTGTCCTCAGTCAATAATTACTGAACAGTCATGTTTTATCTGAATTGTAATATCTCTACAAAGGAGGCCAGGGACAGATTTAAGCAAATTATGTAATTATTTGAAACATGATTTAATGCATAGTGTTTAACTAGTGTGAAAGTTGGTTTTCATTTGGCAAGGCACTATGAAACGTTTTGGTCCTTTGTCAGCAGAGCTGGGGAATTGCTGATGCTTTCATTTTTTCTTGGCCCTTGTTAGTTTACAGGATCAGGCAATTACATGAAATTGATGTGTATTCAGTGTGGGTGGGTTGAGCTGGTGGGTCTTAGGGAAGCTAATTCACAACTTTCTTGTACTTCCTTTATTGATCACTCTTAATGTATGAGATGTAGACTTTCAACTACTTTGGTTCCAAAGTGGCTGCAGCTTCACTGTATTAGTCAAAATGTACTGCTCCACTTATTTCCTGAATACCAGAAACACATGAGTTCCTGGCATTTTCTTTTTAATCAATGTATTGCTACTTGAAAATAGCGATTTGTATTAAAAGAGTAAGGACTGCTTCTTTTTTGATGCATTTTAGCATCAAGTGTCTTACAGTCCTCCTTCCTTCGGCAGTCTGGGGAGTAGCTTTCCATATGCTTTTCTTTTGGTTACTGCATTTAGGACATTGTGGTCCATTCTAACTCAGAATATTCTGTGATTCTTTGATACTGAGCAGCAGGTCCCCACCATAGCACCAATCTTAGGAAACCAAAAAGAGTAACTTTTCCTACTGATTGTTGTGATGTTTGCTTCATGATGTTTAGAGACTTGTAAGTAGTACTGTTGGATATAGGTGTTTCCCAGATGTAAGACTGAATTTCTTTTTAGTGTTTACTCTTGTGAAAAAACAGTTTTGAGAATCCTCATTATATTGTAATCAAATTTGTACCTAAGGAAAGGCTAAAGGAAACTGTGTGAAAGTTAATCTCTCTAGCTGTAATACTGCAATGCAGTGATTCAGATTAATGCCAAGTATTGTTGTTTGTTTGTTTGTTTTTAATAGAGGATATCTTACCTCTTGGCTCTTGTAGCAGGGCTTTAATCCCATGTGAACCAAACTGGTAAATACAGATGTTGCAGCTTTTCTGCTTTGTAATGTAAGTTTAATATCAAAGTGTTTAAGAAGAATGTAACAAAAAGGAAACAGATCCATGCAAATGTGGTGATTTTAGAGAAGGAGTAGTCTTTATTTTTATATGATCCATAACACCTTCTTAACATTTAATGAAATTACTCTGTCAGAGAAGGTCAAATATTCCCAGGCCAGGTCCTAGCCTCACCTACACAATAGCACACAGTGAACTGCATGGAAGAGATTGTTAGTCAGCTGAGTACTCGATTTCCAGAAACAGAAGATACCAAAGGATAAATTGGTGGCATACTGAGAATTTAGTAAATTTTAGTTTGGACGAGATTTGGGCCAGAAATGATCTTGATTTACTTCTCACTGTATAGTGTTTGAGAAATAAATCAATGGGATAATAACCTTTGGCATGAATTCTTTAGCCTTGATTCTTATTAGGCATAGGTTACTTTGATAACAGAAAATTATTTCTATCTTCATTGCCTTCCAAAAATATTCTTGTCTCAACAGAATTCTATGGTATTGCTAAGAGCTGGGAGCAGCTTAAAATCAAGTTGAGTGTTTTCCTACAAAAACTTTTAGCTTATTGATGACTTCATTTCCCATGCAGGAGGGAACATCTTGATGCCTGTATCTAGAGCTCTCTGGCTTTTTGTCTGTGACTGGTATTTAAGAATGCCGCGGCTTGCCAGCAAGCTAAATTAGTGGCAGACTACAGGGCAAATCACACTGCCTACCCTACTGTTGAAACTGGCTGTTCATACTAGACCACTGAAGTGGCTAAATTGTTGTTTAGCATATTCCACAATTTAACATGCAAAGTATTTTGTGTCTTTTTCACAGTCAGAGTCTTACTTTTTTAAGTAAGAGGATTAAAGGCATAACTGTAAACCATTTATTTCATTACATCTCTTTCATCATCGTGAAGCTGCTTGGGGAGGGTGGATGAAAATGTCTGTTTCCCCCATACATCCAGGCAGCACTGACACAGGATGAAGAGTTTCCCAGTAGTTGAGTGTAGAAGTTGAAACCAAGTTTTTTGCGCTCATAAATAGGTTGTGAACAGCCCAGACAAGGAATTGGTGGGGCTCAGGCACTGTACAGCATCTTGGGAATGTGGTGCTTCCTCTTGAACAGACTTCACTGGGGGAATGTTAGTGCAGCCTCTCATTCTTTGAATTAAAATTCACCAGTGTGCAAGTGTAGTATGTCCTGTTTTGAGAGCTTTAGTTGGAGCTGAGATGTGTAGGCCTCAGGTGAGCTGCTGATCCCCTGTTGATAGTGGGGTCCAGTGCTCTTAAGTATCTCCCTCTTACAGCATATGTGCATTCTTTTACTGTCCCAAAAGTATTTGGATGGATAAAGTTTTATTATTGAAATGTCAGTCTGAAACATCTGGAAACATTGAAATCAAATTGCTGTTTGAATTGTCTCTCTCTGGCCTTAATGTTGCTCAAGTTAAACATTTCACCACAAAATCTGAAAAATGCACTTAATGCACTTTTAGTGGCAAAGAATTTTATGTGGCTATCATGAGTCATTCTGTGTTTTGGAAGGTTTTTTTAGGATCAAAAATTGTGTGTTTTCTAAGTCATTCTCTGATATGACAGGTGAGGAATTTGGAATCTATTTCAATAGTTACAAACCTGAGTACTTAAAACTCCACTGGGAACATGCAACACACCAGTTCACAGAATTTTCTTCTAATTTGACACCTAAGTAACCCTGTTACCACTTTGAAATCTTTAGCATTTTTTATGCTAAACTGATAATAAGTAAAACACTTAGACTAACAAATACATTGCGCTTAGTAAAATTTTCATGCATTTTCAGTCATCCACAAAACCAAAGAAGATTTGTTGTGGGTTTGCTTGCTGTTTGACTTCTCCAGTTGTTGGGCTGCTGTGTCTACTGAATTCTCAGCACCCAGGATAACAAGGCTTTCTGCGTCCATATCCTTTTAATTCTCACTTCCCTGTTACTTTTGGACTCAAGGCCTCTTCAGACAATGTTAATGGTGGGGGGAGGAATAATCCCACAGATTATTTCCCGTAGGCTGTTTCCTATAACTGGCATTGTTGTTTTAATCAAGAAGCGGTGTGGTAGAGAAGTAGGGAAAGACAATAGTATGAGATTTGATTGTCCTGAACAGCACGCAATCCACATGAAAGACTAAATATTTGAATTTGTTAACCATGGGAAAGGTTTCGGTAGGGTGGGAAAACAATTTTTACTAAAGACTGCAAGCCTGAGAGACAGGCCCATTGAAAACCACACAATAGTAATTCTTCTGATTATGGAGTCAGAAGGAAGAACCAAATAGTTCCTTATTCTTAAGAAATGTAGAGAAGCTATTCCTGTAAGGCATTCTTCCAGGCAGTTATTTCATCCTATGAGCAACTAATGATAAAAATGTCTGTTGCGTAGGATCTAACACATAAATGTGATTCCGTGTTGAAAGCTTCTGAAGTTGAATTGACATCACATTTGTTAATTTTCTCTTTATATACCAAGTGCCACAGTAGCCATGGTTAGCAGGGAAATGAACATCTACAGACCAGAAGATTATAGTTGCCGAAGGATAAACTGGATTTGACTTCATTAGTGCACAAATGATAAGTTTGTGAGGAGTTATTATAGCATTAATCAACTTGATGGATTGGAAATATGACAGAACTGAAGCAGCGTGTAATATTAGTGCCTATTATTCTACAAATTATGTCTTCACCTACATTCATAAGGCAAGAATCATTGCTGCACATTAAAGATGTTACACACTTTCTCCTCTTGTGGAGGCATTTGACAACCCTTCAGTGATTCCTCCTCCTCTGTTCCCCAGCAGGGCTCTGGTCTCCCTTAGCTGCATGTTTTCACCTTGTAACTAATCGAAGGCAGCATGGGAGCTCGTACTTGAATTTGACTTGTACATTATGAACCTCTCATGTAGCCGTGTGTATTTAAACTTCATCCTTCATCAGAAAAAAATATTTCATGTTCTAGACATCTTGGAAGAGGGAGAATGATTAGAAATTGTAAGGTATGGGAGAGATAGTTAATAGGTATTTAATTATTTGATTTCAAGAGTATTGCACAGGTATTTGTACCTCTGGTATTGCTGAACATGATCTGCATGCAATTCTGAATGCATACAGCAGAATTTGTTAATTTTCTAGGATATGGGTAATAACATATGAATCTTAATGTGAAACTGATAGTTTTAAAATCCAGTCTGTATAGCAATAGAGTTACAGAGCATTTGGTTACTTTTGGTCTGCTTTGCGTACAACGAACTGAAGACTTGTGAGCATGTGTCTACCTCATCCAAACATGGTCAGAATTGTGACCTCACTCTGGAGACTGTCAGATGCCAAGTGCAGGGTGTATTATTCATTCATTTTCTTAAAACTGCTGAAATTTGGAGTTTAAGGTGTACTCATAATGAAGGCTGAGATTTTCATTTGGCTGTTTGTCCTTGTTTCACTTACTTGTAAAAACCATATATTAATACACAGCTAAGCTGTGAATAAATGAATGCAAAGACTTTAAACTACCCTTGTCCTTTCCTTCCCTCAAGCTGGGTGTGTGGTCTTGTGTACTAAGACTAATCATGACTAATAAAATTAGGGTCAGCAGATATGGTTGGTGAAAATATGTGTGTGATCAGTAGATTGTGGAAGTAAGATTTAAGCTGATAAGGGCAAACAAGATAAAAACGATATTCTACTTGTTTTTTAGTTTATAGCATGGATGTGGTGTGCTGCAGCAGTGTAGTTTTGGATTCTGTGTGCCAAGAAGCTGTTTTGTGTGTGTGTGTATTATATAGCTGTATCTCCGTGGCTGCAAATAGCTTAAGAGTGCCAAAATCATACTGGAATTAGAACCTGAATTTCTTGAAATGTTCCTAGCTTTTTTGTTGGAAAATGATTTTTGTGGTCCAGAAATATTTCAACCATGTGGTTGTATAAAAAGGTCACTTCCAGTGGGGGCTGGAATCCAAGAATTAGCTATAAATCTGACATTTCAATCAGGAGAAGATCAGGCAAAAAGTTTCTGTAGGAATGGGCCCATGCAGTTGAAGCTCTCTGTACCATTTTGGGCATGTAAAAAGGATGTTTTTGCTGTGTGACTGGAGCATTTACAAGATCATTGTACCTTTGTCACTTAGTTACTTCTATAAGTATCATAGAGCCCAGAACTGATAAGTTTTCTAAAGTATAGTAATAACATTCTTAATTTCCCCATTCCATTTGCCCCTACAAGACTTCAGTGGACTTGAAGAAATGTGTATTAGATAAATTATTTTAAATGGTTAAGGTTGTAGTACTGCAGACACTATCTTAGTCTCTTTTTATTTAAAGATGTAAATGTACTTCCACCTCAAGAATTTTTTCTCCAGGGCAAACTTTAATGGTGGGGTGTAAAACCAATAGCTGCTACAATAAAACATAAAACATTTTTTCATGACACTTAAATGTGATTAGTTGCTTTCTCATGCCCATACTAGTATAACTGTGATAGGCTCTGTGGCTTAATGTTAGAGGCAGTGACCTTCACAAAACTGTGTACAGTTTTTTAAGCTTTATATTCTGGGTGACTTCCATAAAAGTTAATATTTCATGAGTATCCAAAAGGAATGATAGTTAGAAAATGGTGCAACTGCGCATTCTTTTAGATAGAGTTCTAATGGTGCAAAAGAATGCTCTTACTGAAGCCACTGACCTATTTATGCTTGATCCACACATAGCTATTTATAGACATTCATGCTTCAAACAAATAATTTACGTGGTTAGAGCGTAAATTTTGCTTACTAATGGCTGTTTTGGGTAGAATGCAAGGTTTGAACTGATACTTAAAAATAGATATTTAATCAGACATTAACAAGGAGTGTAATGGATACAAAACAATGTGATGAACTGTTATCTTAATGCTACCATTAACAGTAAATTGATACTGATTATTATTTTTGTCTTCCCTTACATTCAAATGGTGAATGATTGATTACATACAACAGTTCTCAACTGGAGGATATGATTGTATTTTATTTCCTTGCCTCATTTTTTTTAGCAACTGCTCAACTGTTTTGAACAACTGGTGATGCAATTTTTTGAATGCATATTGACATTCCCATTTTAGTGTTGAGCAGTACATGAGTTAAAGCTATAGGCAGCTCTGGTTATCCTGGTGGGCAGAGTTCCAATGTACTGGGGCTCCTGGCTCTGTGGGTATTATATAGGACCATGAGGACACAACTTTAAAAGGCAGAAAGTGTTTCCATTTCCCCAAAGCATTTTTCACACTTTGTTTGGAGGTTTTTGTGTCTCTGCTCTGTGTCTTGTTCTGTTCTCTCCAGAATTCTTTGTTTGGTACCTTAACAAATAATTGCTCTTGGGAGTGGCCAGAATTAGGATGGGACTTTACACAAGGATATCCTTATGGTGGAGGGAAAACAGCTGCTTCAGCTACTTCAGAATTACAAGGCCATTCTTTAATGTAGGTTGAATTTTAGCTCTTCTTACAGCATTACGTTCTGTGACTTTCATCTCTGTGATGTCCCTCTGTGAACAGGAAAGAAGTACAGGAGAAGAGACTGACAGTGGGACATTTTTAGGGCAGATTAAATATTGCATCAGCATCTTTACTGTCTAAATTCTTGCTCTGGGTAAGAATTTGTGTTCAGTTAGCATTTGCAAGCACATTGGTATTCAGCTTGCTTAATTAATTTCTTCTCTTTCCACAGCCGCAGAGCCTTGGCCTGAAAATGCTGCGTTGTATCAGCAACTGAAGGGTAGGTACCCTGGTTTTGGCAATTAATAATTACTTTATTTTTAGAAAACACATTAAATATGCACTAAGATAATTAGCTGCAAGGAAGCACAGAAACTGTTAAAATAGTCCTTTGTGTTTTTTGTTTGGTCAGAGGTTTTAGCTACGCTTACATCTGCCAATATAAACCAGCTATTCATGGCCTATAAGGTCCTTGGTTTATTATTGACTCATTATATTGGCTGCTGTAGCCAGTGCAAAATGATGTGGTTGCAGGCACAGTTGGCAGATTTACTGCACCAATAGCTGAGGCAGCAGATTTTTGAAGTCTTGTGGTAAAGTGGGCTCTCAGTAAAAAGGAACTGTTAAAATGTATAGGCTAGGATGGTTCACTCTCCCTTTAGCAGCTCTTCATATATCATCAGATCACATTATGGCCCCCATTTGGGGCTCAGCAGCCTGCTACAGTTGTCAGAAGACTGCAAAGTAATGAAGACTAATAGGTAGCAGCCCTAGTCTTCTAAGCATGGAATTTTTATTGCAGTGAACTTGTCATCTTTCTTTTGTGTGACAGACCTAGACACAGTGTGCAATATTAGCTGCAAGCTGCTTTTATAGGTTTCTGAATACTTCTACTTTTTAGCCAGAGGAGGTATGAAGATGCGGTTTTATTTAACTTTGATTAGAAGGAGAGTAATTGGCATAAGAGTCAGGCATTTGTTTGTTTTTCTTGTGAGTGTTTTTTATTGAGCATTGGTGGTAATATATGGTAAGTGCAATTGTATTTGCAGGAGAAAAATTCCTGGTATTTTTTTTCCTGTTTTTTAATATTCATATCATAGATTTTCTAGTCCAGCTGCATAATAATTATATATGTGCTCCTTGTTTTATGCATAAGAAAAGCAATGCAGAAAGGTTTACAGTTACAGGTCAGTAGTTAAATGGGTACTGGTTTTTGTAATTGTGTGTTGTTTTTTTTTTCTTCTTTCTTTTTTCTTTCAACAGAGGAACAAATTTTGCTTTCTGATAATGCATCTTCCCTTGCTGTTCAGGTAAAATGTCACATTTTCTAAACCAAAAATGTTAATTCAGGTTTATTTTTTGAATTGTTATGTAGCTACAGTAACTATATTTAGCTAAAAGATTAATTTAAGATTTCTGCTAAATTCAATGACTTCCTGTGTCTGACTTGCTTTATGTTGTCATTGAAGTGCCAGAGCCTAAAGGGTTTGAGGATTTTGAAAGTCCTATGTAGAGTGCCGCTCCTTCTATTCATATTTATATTGGTCTGTGTTTGTACAGTATCTGCTTGCCTACCTACTCTGGGAACTATGCATGGTTCCTTTTGTCACTTGCTATGCATGTTTGTCTTGTAACATCTTGCATGATGTTTGCCAGTTATTTAATTCTCATAGCTAATACTGCCCCCAAACTCAAGGCATATTTGCTTCATGCTGTGAGCATCACATCTTTGTATGTCTCTGGTAGGTTTTTTTCAATTTCGTCATGTATACAGACTTGAGCTCCAATGTGGTTTTTAGAAATAGTCCATATAATTGACAAACTTGCACCTCTAATTGACTTAATAGCACCTCTGTGGCTGTGAAGTCTGTGTAATCTCCATTAACCTGTTAGGTTCAGTAACCCCAAATCTCAAGGGGACATTTTCCCCATTAGTAGCAAAGGCCTGGCTGTCAGAGTGGTGGGGAGCAGGATGTCTATGAGGTTCTCATTCTTTAAAGCAACTTTGCTGCTGCTTTGCTTAGCAGAGAGTTGCACTGTTCTCCCGCTTCTTGCTTTTTGTGTGTGGTCCAGCTCAGAGAAGCTCGAGCAAGCAGTCTTTGAGGGCTGTCCAAAGAGGTCACATCTCATTTAGCCAAAATGGGACACTTGAAGATTGTAGCTGACATTGATGGTAAAAAGGTTAGGATCACTTGATCATGGTAACTACTTCCAGGATCTCTTAACTTTTTTCCTTCCAGTCTGGCTCTCTAGGAGATACCCTTAGAGTAAATTCAATCATAGCGAGAAGATATCTTTATCCTTTGCTGGAAACAGGAATCATGTCTGGTACACCTCATAAATGGGACAGTGTTTATTTATTTGGGTATTATGTTTTATATTGTGCTTCACAGTAATGCAAATATTTTTTGCTCTGGCTTACTTGATCTCAGTGTTCCCTTTTACCCCAGCAACTGTATTTATTTGGGTTGTCATGAATTTTCTTCCCAACTAACAATACATCTATGTGTGGCTTGTATTTAAAACTCAAAAAATCCCCCAACCCACGAACAAAATAGCCCTAAAATTTCCTTTTCTAATGCATCATTTTGCTTTACTGTTTCTAGTACTTTGTTATCCTACACATGTCACTTAGATGATAAATTAACTATAATATATTAAAAATGCTTGTTTTTCTTCAATATTCTCTAGCTGGACAGCTGATAGTAGCCATGACTATAAATATGGCTCTGGTAGATATCTGATCTTAAACTTTATAGAACAATTCTGTATTGCAGAATTGTATCAATTTTTAAGAATCTGTGTAACATGGTTGTGACTGTGAAAGAATAACTATTCTTGGTGTCTTTGATCCATTTTGAAATGATACTAGGATATGTAGTGATCAGAAAGGTTTAAATACATCAGTGTGTTTTGCATAAGGAAATCACTGAGTTCCTCTCAGAATCTGCTTTTTATTTTGATGAGATTTTTTAATCTGTTTATTAGGTTTTTTTTTGTTTTTTTTTTAAGGGAGTGGTGGGAGTTGGGGAGGTGTGTGTCTTTCTCAAAGGAAATTTTGGGAATGAGGGATAGGAGGAGAAAATAGGAGGTGGTACCTGGGACTCTTTTCCTCCTGCTGTCATTCTTTTTTCCCCCTGTTACTGATTTGGGGCACATGAATATCACCAGGGCAGATACATAGCTTGTTTTTGTTTGTCGAACTTCCTTGTGGCAAAAACATCAGAAATTTGAGGCAAAAGAGCATGTGAAATCAGCCACCATCAAATCTTTAGGAAACATGGCTAACAGCAAGACTCTGAATGTGCTGCAGCCAGTCTTTCAGATATTTTTTATAAAATCTCCTTGTAGCACCTCTTCATAGAGCTGCTTTCGGATAGGTCTCAGAGGGACATACACGCTGATACCTACACATAAAATAATGAATACAATCCAGTGCCATAGTAAGTAATTAGAGTTAAACTTCACTCTTTTAAAGTTGCCAACCCTGCAACACGGATGGCATGTCATGTACTTCTTGTCAACGGAGCAAATCAAACAGACAGCAGAGCAAGCTACTCTCAGTGCAGATATAATTAATGGAGAGGGCTGCAGGTTGACTGTAGGAAGTTGGTTGAGCCTTGCTGTTTTAATAATGATTGGACTTACGAGTTCTCATTGTGCAGTAAAATCTGGACTCTTAATAGCTACATGTCAGATGAGACAAGGGACGACAGAGTCTTCTGGGAATTGCTAAATAACTGTGCTGGTGCCTTTAGTAGTTAAAAACCAAACACAAAAATCCTTCTCATCTTGTGGAACTTCTCTGTTGATTCTGGTAGGGTTGTTTATTTTTGTTCATTTGTTCTTCTGCTCATGGTTTATTTTGGAAACAGGTTGATTTAGCAATTTCTTTATCTTTTACTGGGTTCAAATTCTTTTTATTTTCTGAAAATACAACATAACTTGAAGTGAACAAGTGCGTTATCTCTGGTACATCTTGATGTTTGCACTCCTTGCTTCTTAACTTGAAGTAGGGTGTTATATAGCCAAGTCCACTTGATCTTGGGCTGCAAAGCCTTAATATTAAATGAAACTTTATTTTCACTGCGAATTAATTAAAATAAAAGGAAAATACTAATCAGTAGTGATCATCCAGCTATTGGAAAGAGATTGTAACAGAATGAAGGCTCTGTTCTTATGAGACACCCTGCCCTCTTCCCATCAATGTTACGGAAAACACGTCCTGGGTAACATGACTCATGGTTTAAACAATTCTCCGTGTATTTATTCTACATCTACCATTATACAGCGTTCCTGCTTATCAGGCTTATCATAGTAAAAAGAGCCACCAAAACCAGTACACAAATACATCTCAATAGCGAAACAACACCACAACTTCAAGGAGAGAAAAGTGGAGTTTTAAGTAGATTAAAACTGAATTGCCAAAGGACAGTATATTTCAGTCTGAAGCAGAGGGCCTGTCCAGGCTCTGTCTGCTTATTGATACCTGGTGCACGTAAAGCCATTTTGTTTTGTGCCTGGGTGGAAGTAGTGTGGCGGAGTTGGAGAGAGGGGGTTAATACAGCTGCACTCTGCCAGGCCTCTTGCCTCAAATGGCAGCTGAAAGCATCTCTTGCACTGTTCCAACTTGTCAGGAAGAGGAATGTGGATGTTGAGACTGCCCCTTTTATTACAGGTTCTTCTGGAATCTTTATGCAGGTAGTCTCATGGTCTTGCTCAAAAGGCTGTCTAAAATGTTCAGAATTCTGGAAATTCTGACAGCTGTCCTGAGGTTAGAGAATCTGCAGCTCATTATATTAAGATATGTATTAATTGCTTGTGCAATTGATGTCCTTGTAAGTGGTCTTAATATATTCCAGGGAAGTGCTTTTAGAATTGTCTGTTCTTAGTCCTGAATGACAGAAGGAAGTTTAGGCAGTTTAAAATTGTGTTACACAGACCAATTGCTTATTTACTTCAACAAGTAATAAAATAAATGTGTAAATCATACATGATTAATTGCCCTTGACAGATTTGTGATTTTTTTTCTCTCTGTGTTTGTATGAATTGTGGTTTGGTTTTTCTCTAGACAAAACATTAGCAGAAATTTGAACTTGTTGCTGTCTTAAACAAAGACTTAGTACTGAAATGAAAATCTGCCAATCCCTTTTTTTTTTGAGAATAAAAACTGGAATTCTTCATAATGAGAAATGCAGTATCAACATAATCAATCTAGCAGCATTGTGCTGTTACTAAAAACATGCTTAAATCCCAAGCTATACAGGTACTATTTGTGAGTGAAACATCTTTCATATAGTTCTGAGATGAAATTACCTCTGAATAAATAGAATCTTCATTTATCTTCAAAACCTCTGTGCTCTGAGTGAATCCACTCTTTCCACATGCTACAACAAGAATTACATTATACCATTAGAGCAGTGCCATGCTGCAGTATAAAATAGATTGTTTTGGAGAATGAACGTGGCTTTGCTATAAATTACATTCACAGGTACAGAGGAATTTGTTATTTTGTTTAAAATAGTCACAAATATAATTAAGATCTTAATTTATGTTAAACTACACATGTGGTCATTACCATAACTGGATTAGGAATTTAATCTGTCACTCAAGCAATGATACTGAACAGTTTTCATTTATAACCTTAGACACACTATTTCAGTTACAGGTACTGCAGCTGTTTGATATGAAAACTGATTTATTCTGTAGATTTGTTCATGGGTTTTAATTTTAAAATGTGTTCCTGCAATAAAGTAAAGAATAACTCTTTTAGTTGTCATCACAGGCTGTCCTTTGTATGCTCATGAAATAACATAAAAATGAAAACAGAAAACGCATTTCACTCTTTCTTCCTAACAGTATTATGTGAGTGCCTTTAGAAGTGCTGCTGAATAAGAGATGGCTTGGAATGGCTTGTTCTTTATTAAAAACTGATCATGAATATATCTTCTTCAAATGAAGCCTGGACTGTGCCATCTGAAAATAGTGTTCCTCACGGGGGGACGTAAATTGTGAACTATTTGAGTCTTGGCATAAGTAACTTCATTCTTGCCTCTGATCTCAGAAACTGCAATCTGGCTATGATTTACTTCAAGTTATAGCTCATTTTAAATGAGTGTATATGTTTGCTCATATGTGTTTTTCTGGGAGGGAACTGCAGGGGAAGAGGAGAGCATTGTGATGGAGCTCTGACGGGGTGATTTGCTGCCCGATACGTGCTGTGTGTCCAACTGACGGTGTCCAAGCAGCCCTTCCTTAGCTGGGCAGGGCAAAGAGGAAGGGCGAGCAAGAGTAAAAATCACACCTAAATCAATTAACTCTAGGAGTATGTACAATACTCCTCCCTCCCTTCTGTGCCTTCCCATTGTATTTCACACACAGTCACTTTCCATGCTTGTCATCAGAGGAAGACACAATGGCACCCCTTTCTTGCATTGTTCCGAGGGTAGCAGCAGCAGTGGAGATGAGAATGTCAGTCATGTGAGAAGAGGAGGGAGGGGAGGGAGGAGGAAGGGAAGGGTGGGATGAGTTGTCCTGTGTCTGGCTGTGGTTTCTGGGCTCTGGGCTTTTGAACTGGGCCAAATCAGCACAAAGGTGATTGCTCTGATTATTTTTTTAGATAATTGAAATCCAACATCCTGCTTACATTTTAAATTTTAAATTGGCTGGGCTATAAGAAAAAGCAAATCTTACATTAATTACGTCCTTTAAGCAATGTTGTTGTAAATATACTCCATAATTCTGGCAGGAGGTGTCACTTGCCATGATTGAAATGAATGATAGGCATAAGATATTTGATTAATTTTCTAACAAGCATCACCTCAAAGCTTCCTATCAACCCTGTTGACATAGTTACTGATACTTCGTTCTCTTGCAGCAAAAATATGAACTTGTCTGTTCCATATGACTTTGAAAACAAGAATGGCTCATGTTGTTTTCTGTGAGTAGAAGGCAGTGCAGTACAAATCATAGTCCTGTGTGGATCAATGTGCAGTAGGGCAGAAGAGGCACTGAGAGGCTTCTGCTTATTTCCATTCATTGTCCGCAACTCTTTCTTCCCTATTCTATAACAGTAAATATTGGGAGGGTAGGGAAGGACAGACATAATTCATTTGGTTGCATCTTTTTGCCTTCCTTTTCTCCCTTTCTTCTCATGGATGTGCAGAAGCCCTCCATCTCTCTGTTTACAGCAAAGTCTCCTGTTAAAAACAAGGTACACAGGGGCAGTAGCAGCACAGTAGACTCAACGGTTTCAGACTGGAAAAAGAAAGGTATCATTGCTAAAAATGTATTTTTCACATTTCTGTCTTCCCTATCTGGGTGCCAGGTGATACTACAGGTATCACCTGGAAGAGTGATTTACTGGAGTAAATGGGTGAGGCTGAAAGAGTGTGAGAGAGGAGACTGATAGCCTGCAGAAAAGAGGCAGAGATCATGTGTGGGAGAGAAGCTGACAGGCCCTATTAAGCCAAATCTTTATTTTTTAATGCCTATATCTGTTTCTTACATTAACCTCATCCAAAGAATGGACACACTTTGTTCCAGAAATAACTTTAAGCAAGTGTTTGTAGCAAACATATTAACCATAAGCTACTAAACTGGACAGTTTTCCAGGCATCTGCCTTCACCATTGACCAGTGTCAATACTGCACAGCAAATACAGCACCAATTTTAAAAATTACTGAAATGCAAATAATCAGTGGAATATATGGATAAAGAAGGTACTCTTTCTGATACCAGGGGAATAGACTCGGTTATTCCCAATCTGAGATTTCATTATTCTTGTTTTATGCTGCATTAACTAGTATGAGCCATGAAATTATTCATTGCTTTTAAGAGCCTGAGCATTTTAGTTTGATGTCCTTCAGTTGTAGTGAATTCTGTATATTTATGCTCGAAGGAAGTTTCCTTTATTTGTGTAAAAATTTGTAGGGCAGTCATCTTGTGATCTTTTGTAACATGGGCAAGGGAAATAAGAGTGTTTATCACTCCTCTTTATGAATTGGTCCACATACTTAACTCTTTGGATAGGTGTTCCCTTTCCAGCAGGAATTCAGTTCTATTACCCTCCTCAGAGTTTGTTTAGAAGAGTTGTTTTCAAATTACCAATAAACTTTTTCAGCAAACATCTTTACAATTACTTTGGACCAGAAAACTTTAGATGAAGAAATGTGTACTAGTTTTACTACAGACACGAGGGCTAATTTTTTTTCTCCTCTTCTGAAGAACTGCAGCTGCTGTAGTATTATTGCGTGAGAATCCTGGATGCTGGAAGAGATCCAAGTTGAGGCCTGTAGTAGTCACCCTCTTCATTCTTTGGTAATACACTTTTTTCCACAGGAAAAGAGAGCTGTAAATTTAATGCTGTTATGTGGAATTACAGACATCTTTGCAAGGTAGGACAGGCTGTGCTCAGTTAAGTGTGTTGTTTCTAGTTTTGCTGTTACTGTCTTGCTTGCAATTTTTAGGTGAATTTTCGTGAGGGTGTCATTAACTAGCTTGTGTGTTACTTGGAATTCAGTTGGCCCCTTTCAGTCCCTTTTTGAGTTGATCAGCCAAATTTATAATGTTAACAATAATCTCTGATGTTCTAGAATAAGCCTGGGCCCTTGATCTTTCAAATTGCTCAGCTTTTGATGCCGTGTCTTTGAAGGGGTGTTGATATCTTCATAAATCTCAGTAAAACTACACTGGGGTGGTTTCAGCCTTCAATCTCTTGCCCAAAAGCACTCAGAGGAGCTGAGCACACTCGCATTTGCTCACAGGAAAAGATGTCTCTCATAAGAAAAGCAGGGGTAACTCGCTCAAACTGTGTATGTGAGGTACCCAAAGGGGAATGAGATGTTCTGAGCTGAAGTAATCAGTGTTCTATAGCATCTTTTATTGGAGTTGGAAGCAATGGTGGTCTGGTACCATCTGCACACCAAATGTGCTGGTTCTTGACATTCTGCATGAGTGGTCAAAAAGGGAACAAACCCTCCCTTGATCACTGGGCTAAAGCATTTAATGAGATAAAGACGTAGAGAAATTACTACTTTGTCCTATATTCTCTCTGTAGGATTTCTTTGAGCTGTGCCAATTTCAACTGTTTTGATAACAGCTCATGCCACTTACTGTCTAACATCAATTATTGTCTAATATCTAGAGTATCTAGTTGAATGCCTCAGAAAAAAAATTTGAGATTTTCTGGCAGTGGATATTTATAAGAATGCATTGGTCATGATCCTTGTCCCTGTTTTTTTCTAAAAGAAACCATAATTTACATGAATATGGAATGCATTCACTGTGCTTCAAAAGTCAAAACCACCTGTGTTGTTAATGCTAATAATTTCCAAAGCCTGTCAGTTACATCAATGAAGGAATGTAAGTACTCATAGTAATGCAAATTGCAAGGCTTATTTCTTAGCCTGAGCCCTCCTAGTTTGGGATAATGCTCTCTTCTTTTACTGGTTTACATGATTTTTTTTTGTTATCTTGAAGGGTATCCAGTGGACCATTAGTTTAAGCTGAAGCAAGAAGTAGGTACTGGCCTACTTCTCTTGTTAATGATTAGTTAAGCAGTGGAGATCAAATAAGCATTAGATTTGTCTTATATTGTGGACCTTTTCTTCATTTTCCTGCAGAACAATATGTAAGGAGCACTTAAAATTGAACAGGTCATTCTTTGGATACAAGTTACAGCTCAACATACTAGTCTTTTCATGCATCGGCTTCTATCTTTTTAAAGATGTGATAGCAGGGTTTTTTAAAAAAATCTTAGGTTGACTGTATTTTATATTAGGTTATACTATTAATATTACATACTATATTACATATTTAGGTTTATTTAATAACTCATCTTAAAGCCAATCCTAACTATAGACAACCACTGAAGTGGAATGGGTCTTGGCATGGGGATCCTGAAGGGGATTGCTGGAACAAGGCTTGTAAAGCTGCTGAAGGGGCAGCTCCTGGTTTCAGAACCTCGCAGGAAGACTGATGTGGTAAATGCAGAACTGGATGGGTTTATCGAGTTTTAAGCCTGAATCATTCTTCGGTTACTCAGGGTCAGTCCTGGTCTTCCATTTAATGAAGCATTCATCAGAGCTGAAGATGACTATTCCAAGGAAGTTTTCTCAGGTTTTTGGTTTGGTGTTTACTTTAGGGTCTTCTTACTTTTTTTTTTTTTTCTTTTTGATTTTTTTAACTGAGGGCAAGCTGAATGATTTCTAACATTACTAGAATCTGTGCTCTGTTATGAAGAATATCAAACGTTTTTGTGTAGTTAATATTTATTTCCATAGTAGAACTTAAATCTAGTTCATCCTTATCTCTCCTCTTTTCTTTACAAAGTTCAAAAAGGCACATGGACCCAGTGTGTTTGCATTTTTGAAATTACAATCCCCATTGTACTAGGCCAGAGACTGAGGTGGAATTTCCCTTCCAGTGTAGTAAGAGTTGATATTCCTTGGTCTGTGGAAGTTTATTGAGGAAAAGGAGAGAAAGAAAGGTCAGATGTGATGAAAATTAGTGTAACCTCTTTAAACGGAAAATATTTTCAGAGTCACAAACTATTTTTTGTAGAAACCTCATGCTGTGCAGGAGCCTATGTACAATACAGTGTACAGTAGGCAATAATCTGCTGAAGCAACTCGTGTAATCTAAGTGTTCTGTGCAAGCATGTCTCATTTTTGATATGCTGATATGAAAAAGTAAAAATAGTTCTCTGACTCACCTCCTTTTGCTTAAATATGTCTCTGCACTTGCAAGCTTTTCACTTATTCATATGTTGCCCTAACTCCAGTGCTATTCAGATGTTTTTGTTCTAAACTTGCAGTCTGAATAGTACATGGCAGTTACAAAATTCATCTCTGCTGAATTGCAGAGTTAATTTAGTGCCTTACTGTGAAAGAAATTAATTTGGTAAGCCTAGACCAGTGATGAAATTCTTTGGAGCTGTTGTCTGGTGCCATTCGTTCCACTGCAGCACAGTACTGTTAAAAATATAGTGTTAGCTACTGGTAGAGCTTTCAGAAGAGTGAAATCTGTGCACCAGTTCAGTTGGTGTATATTTTTGGCGCCCAGCAGTGGCATAGAAGCCTGTATGTAATCTAAACTAAAGTCTGCATTCTTGTCTCTTAACTGGTTCTGGAGAAGTTGCATAGGAAGCCCCAGTTTTGGCAGAAGACACAATGCACATAAGAGCAGCTGGAGCGGCCTGGACATTGCCAGGTCCTGCAGAGCCAGCAGGCAAAGGAAGAGATCTAGGACTGAGACAGTAATGCCTTAAATTACGTATATTGCTGAAGAATTAGTCCTTTGGGTATTCTTACTGTTTGCATAGAGTTTGTGGTGCCAAGATAGCAAGATCCTCAATTTTTGGTGTATTCTGATGTGTGCACAGACTTGGTAAGTGAAGTGCTGTCAAATGCAGCCAGTGCCTTGTATTTTCTTTGTGTGATGGCTGCATCCTTAAGCATTAATAGAGGTTCTATTTGGGATGAAACACTCTGGAGACCAATTTATTGCTAGATAGTGCAGGACTTGAAGTATTTGGCTTATGTTGACCATGACTGCTACTCTCTCCTTATATATCTGTCTGTATGTGTATGTGTAGTAACTGGCTCCCTAGCAGGGCGTTAAGTTAGTTAGGCTGAGGAAGTCAAAAGATGTAGAAATCCATGTTTCTGGTGTACTTTGTGGAATCTTCACGGTTCTGAGGTGGGTTCTTGTCAGCTATAATGAATATCTTGTGTAGCAGTTTGTGACCGTAGTTTCTTTCTTTAAATTGAGATTCGGATTCGAGTCAGGTCATCTAAATGTGCAAGAGCCAAATATCATAATGGACTGTGCAGTTCTTCAGTTTGGTGGATAAAGGACCAAAGTTTTTGGCTTTTTTATACTGGATTGGGTTAGAGTTTGGAAATAAAATCCTTGAAGAGCACAGGTGAGAGGAAAGGAACTGTTGGGGTTATTTTTGTTTTCTTGATGCTACAGAAGCCACAAAGTTAGGAACAGGGTTGATGTCAGTGTTAGTCCATGACTTAAGGTCTCATTTGGTGCAGAGATGAGCAAATCTCAAGGTTAAGGTTTAGGTTGCTTTCATGCCTGTGATTGGAATCTGAGCAGCTAAAGCTGCGAGAGTGCAGTGCACTGCCAGATCCTGCAATCTGAAGAGCAGGGAGGAAGCTTGTGTAGAAAGTGCTGTGTTAGAGCAGCATTTTTCTTCGTGGTGAGAGCCTTGATGCTGTAGGCTTTTTTTACCTCAAGTCACGTTGTATAAATAGGCAATAGAATAACTTTTCTGGAATTGTGACGTGTCTAATTGTAGAGACAAAATGAATGATCGGACTTGGCTGAGTTGTGAGAGTCTCTGGAGATTAAGAGATTACTTACTTGCCATGTTCTATCCAAATTGCAAATATTTTTCTCGATATTTTGGTATTTCAACAGAAACACGCTGTACATTTTGTGGTAGTGACAGGTGCTTACAGAAATTGTTATCTTTCTGAGAATGCTTTGAATCTGAGAACACAGATAGAAAGAAATGGTAAATTGATCAATTATGCTCTCCATGAATCCCATAAATTAAAATGAATACTTTGTCCCAAACCAGACTTGTGCTCTGACAGTACCATAGAGCAAAACTTCTGGCAGCTATTGTAATTATAATATGGAAAGGTGCCATATGGGTTTACGATGTTACATAACATGAACTTGATTAGCCAGTTTAGCCAGAAAAAATGAGTACTATGGTTTTCAGAAGAGGCAAAATGTCACTCGATTTTGTACAGCCACTGCACTAATTGTGTCTGTCAGATTCTGACTGCTTCTTTGCCCATCTTGAAAAAACAGTAAAAACAGGTGAAACTGCATTAGAAGAATTCCAGCCAGTGATAAACAGTTGTCGAATGACATTAAAACCCCTTTGTTTTTATTTTCCTTACCCTTCTTCTTTCTTCCTAAAAACAATATGCAAGGAACTATGCTTCGTAAGTGTGCGCTAGGAGCTAGCTAACACAGTCACATGTACTGAGAGCAGCACATTTGTTTGCCACTGGTGTATTAATGCTTTTCAAATGCGACTCTTTGTTTCCAGGCCTTTTTGCAAATGTGCAATCTGCCAATCCGGGTGATTTGCAGGGCAAATGCTGAGTACATGTCCCCATCTGGTAAGTGTGGCTTTCATTTAGATTACTGTGTTATACCTCCATTTTGATACCATGGCAACTACGCCTCCTCTTGCTGATAACAGCCGGGCAGTGCTGCTGTGTGTGGGTTGCCTTTCCCCCTCCTCTCCAGTGCAGTTTCTCCTCGGCAAACAATCAAAACAGTGAAATGCAGAGTAACATTGGCACAATGTGTAACTGTGCCTGTGACTGCAGTGCCTGTGTCAAGTCTTCAGATAGTTCAGTGCCTGGTGGAAACCTTATCTCAAATGTCCTGAAGCAGAAAGACATATATGTCCAAAAGTGGCTTTATTCTGCATCTAGGGAATATTCCAGGAAATGCTGTTCTATTTTCTGGTTGCTGCAGTGAAACAATACTGAAGAAAGGTTCTCTTTTGTTACCCTGTCTGGGAGTTGATTGCCAGGATGTTGATATAGGAGACCAAAGGGTGTGTTGTCACTATTAAGGGTGACAGGTGATTTTAAAACTTCCTCAGATCCATGAGACTGAGTCTGGAAAAAAATCCAAACCCACCACCAAAAAGTTAAGTATTAGAAGAGTACACAGCCTACCTTTTGTTGGAGGTGGCTGCCTAAAAATGCCCAGAGATCAGTTTCAGAAGCTTGCTTAAAAATCAGAAAGAATTGCTGAATTCAGGGCGCAGAAGCATCCTCGCACTCTGTCCCAGATTCTTGTTTGTATGAGGAGGTACGTATTTACTGATTACCTGGCTCTGGCTGATGACTGCCATATGGAAGTGCCTGTCAGTATATGTCTGCCAGCTATATGGGTTGTACTGCTGCTACTGATATTTTTGGTTAAAGCAGTGAAATGAGGCTATTTGAAAAAATTCCCAAATTAGCAGTTGCTTGGCAGGAGTGAAAAACCAGCAGAATAAGCAGGTATATAAATTATTAGTTAGTAAATAGAGAGAGCTTTGAAATGCTGATTTCAGGCACACAGGAGCATCTTCCAAGTGCAGGACTAGGACTGGTGACAGTTACATGCTGGCGTCTGATGATGTAATTTGGGTCTGAACACTTCCTTCTTCTTCTAAAAACAAGGAGCACAAGAGGGAAAATGATAATGTTTCGATTTTAAATGCAGGCAGAATTACATGTATTCTTTTTGCCCTTACTCCTGGAGTTCTTTACTATTTTTATTCACTTGCCTCATTTCCTTTATTTATATTGATTTAATGATAATTCAGAGAAGGTTTTTATTTGTTCTCTTCTCTCTCCCCGCCACTCTCTGTCTCACAGCAGCAGACAAAGATGTGCATCTCATCATTTTGGGGGAAGGGTTATATATCTCATAGTTATTGCAATGATGAAACCCATTCAGAAGGAGTCAAAAGTAAAATATCAAAGGACTGTCTTGGTGTGTGAAGTACAGTCTGAAACCACTGAAGTCTGCAACACAGAGGTCTGTGTTTCCTTCTGCAACATGCAGTGTGTGGATGCAGATGAAGCCTTTGTTGGTGTGATGCATTTATTTGTTACCCTTAGGCTAATCAAGCCAGTGAGAAGTGATGCTCATGGTAAAAACCCTGGCTGAATCTGGTGTCAGTGTGAACAGAGTTTGAGCTAGGCTGGACAGCAGTTGTGTTTCAGTGAAAAGAATGAATGTATTGATAATAACATATTTGGAGCCAAGCAGGTACTGATACTGCTCTTTGGGCTGTCCGTTGAGAGTGGAGATGCCCATGAGGAGAGACAGGAAAGTCCTTGTCCTCTGCAATGGGCAGGCCTTGGACAGGCTCCTTTACTGCCTTTGGAATGGAGGACATTTTCAGTACTACAAAACATCCCTCGTTTATCTCCATTTTATGGATCATGTAAATAATCCTAAAAGATTTAGTCTTATATGTAAGACTGATATCTGTCAATTGCAAGAAAAGGTTTGCAGGAAAAGCAACCTGGATAGGATGGTTTGGAGCAGGAGCTCTCAGCTTCATGTTGAGAGCTGGGAAAAGGGGCATAGGGCAACTTCTGTCTTGCTTTGTGGTTTGTTGTGGTTACAGGGCTTTGTCTTGTATCTGCCTGCCTTAAAACTGGCTCAGTTCTGTGTGTAAGAAAAGTTGCCAAGCACAGAAGGTGGTAAGTACAGGCTTGGAGGCCCTTTGCACCTCCACAAATTCCACCAGTGACTCCATCATTTCCCAGTCTTCTTTTGAGAACAGGCTGATTTTAGCCCTGCTGTCCACTGGACCCTCAGGGCTCAGCCTCATAAACTGAATAAGCCTTGCTAGTATTAAGCTTTAACCCCATTTTACTTCCATGATTATGGAGAAGCACCTTCCGTCTCCCAGCCCCCCTGGAATCTGTGTGTCTCATACTGAGAACCTCTTTCTGAACCCAGGACCAGGGGGGCTGGGAAATGTCAGCTCGCCACTAGAAGGTGAAGACAGGGCAGCTAACAGGAGCTGGCTGGCCCAGTTGTTGGAAATCTGAGGGACTGGAGGAAGGGGAAGAGTCAAGTCCCTGCCTTGCGGAGTGTGTGTTTGCACTTCCCTCTGCCTGCTTTCCTGGGCACAGTGCCATGTCTCCTGTCGTCGTTTCAGCAGACCTTTCCCACCACTCAGTTAGGACGGATGGTGGGAGTTCGTTGTGTCCTAAAACTTTCAGGCAAGGAAGGGTTCTGTCTGCTTTCCTGGGATTTCCCAGCTCTGCTTCAAAGAAATACTGAATTACGTCTTTCCAGCCAAGCAAAATCCATTATTAGGAAACAGGTCAATAGATCTTACTCAATAACTTTGAACTACACAACTGCAAGTATCGAATGTAAAAGAGCTTCAGGGGAGGGAAGATCAGGAGAAAGATGTTTGTTACTGCAAATGTTTTCTGGGTGAGCAATGTGTAAGCTTTATCTGTGCTCATTTGAAAAAAACCCAGACACTGATGTTCAGGAATACTGGCAATACTTAATTGCTTTGAAAATTGTAAATGATGTTTTACAGTTTAAAAAAGCTCTTACTACAATACATTTCTCCTTTTACAGGCAAAGTACCCTTTATTCATGTTGGAAATCAAGTAGTATCTGAACTTGGGCCCATAGTCCAGTTTGTAAAAGCCAAGGTAATAGTACATTGTTTTCATTAATTAGTGAATGTTAATCCTGCTTGGCATTGTGCTGATTTAGTGTGCTTTTCTGGAATGTTACTGAATTTGTTAAAACAGTATGGGAATCTAGTGCTGTTTTAAAAGAAACGTATCCTGGAGTAAGAGTTTGTGAGGTGAAAATGTTTTTCTCTGTCATTTCCTCAAATTCTGCAAGTAAATTTTATGCAGGATATCTGCATATCAGTGCCAGTTTCTGAGACTGTTTTTCTACATGCTTTATCTCTGGGTCTCAGCGGTCTTAAACCCAGAGCTGACTGTTTGAAATCCTGAAGTGTCAGATACTGTTCAAATTTGTCTTTATTCTCCCACCCTCCAGCCTTCTCCTCTATTTTAAAAAATGCCATGGTTTCACTAAGAAGTTAAATCTGTATCACAGATGTAAACTTGTGCATACCTCTTGCCATAGAGAGACACTAACCAGAAGGCTGTGTGCTCAAAGTGTGTTCATCTATAACTGATAATAATCTAAATTTCTTGTAGATTAGTTTAGATTTCTTATCGATTAGATTAGTTACATTATGATGATTAGTTACTTTATGGTTTTAATCCTAAAGGATACTATATGTAAAAATTCCATATGTAATTTGTTATTAACTATGTAAGAGATTAGGACCTGAGCCGAAGCTCATTGACTTTAAAGGTCCTTGGGTCATATGTTGCTGAGTATTCCAATACCCATTCTTACACGTGTGTCTTTTTTGTTTTCCCTGTTAGGGCCATTCTCTCAGTGATGGTTTGGATGAAGTCCAAAAAGCTGAGATGAAAGCCTACATGGAACTGGTCAATAATATGCTCTTGACAGCAGAGGTACAGCAAAGCTTAGTAACTCCACACACAAAAGTGACTGTAGGCAAGAAAGCTTTAGTTTTCCCCATAGTGGAATAGTGCTGCTCTTGGATTAGGTCGTCAACTTTTGAGGAGAAAGAAGGCAGGAATAAATTCTCCTACACTATGGATTGCTTGCTGACACGTTCCTGTAGTCAGATGTGATTCCCTCACCTATCTGAAGGGTGTCACACAGCTGTAGAAGTAACTGACTGGAAGATGCCAGTGGTTCCTGTGTCCTACTCCAACCCCCAGCTGTCCAGGCACCCTGCTGTCACTGTTCCCATGTCACTCTGTGCGTGGTGGGAGGCTGGGATCCTCTGCGGAGTGTGCCCATGGCCAGTTCAGGTGCCGCAGTCCCAGTATCGAGCAGTGTTGGAAGCGCTGGGAAGATGCAGGTGGCTGAGGAGCTGAGGGCTGGTCACCTGTACCTTGAGTTGGGTGTGGTTGTGAGCAACAGGAGCAGGCCTTTGGTCTCACCTTGACTTTGGTGCTGGTGAAGTAAGGACTAGCAACTGGGTTTTGCCTTCCAGTTTTAATTTATTTTGTACAGTCAAAGGTCTAAGAGAAGAAATGAAATGGAAATTGTAATCTAATACAGAAAAGAAAATTCTGCTAGTGAAAAATTATTGTCTCTGTATTCTCCTTTATTAGGAAGTTTTAGTAAGTGTTCTTTCTCTCCCCTAGCTCTATCTCCAGTGGTGTGATGATGTTACAGTAGAGGAGGTGAGTGGTTCCGCAGCATTTATCTTAATTAAAATTTAATGAGAAAACACTTTTGCTCACAACTGCAAGTCCCTACTCATAAATGAAACATGGGGGTTTATACCATTAACGATAAAGTCTTTTCCCTTTAATATCACTTGCATATGCATTTTAGGGAAGCTGTGTTATTGGAAGGAGCTGACTGCAGAATAGATACAGGTTTTGTATATGTTTCTGAAATAATAGCTTTAAATAGTTATGCTGCAAACTACAGACTGTGCAAATAGTTACAGCTTGCACACAACTGCCTTTCTCTTCTACAGCTCTCTTTCTGAGAGAAATGTTTAAATATTAGCTGTTTTGTTCAAGAAGTGTCTGTATTTTCTTATAACACAGAACCTTTCTGTTTTCAAACAAAGATTACTCACCCAAGGTATGGCTCTCCTTATCCGTGGCCTCTTAACCGCATTTTGTCCTATCAGAAGCAGTGGGAGGTTAAGCGAAAGATGAAAGCCATTGGATGGGCTGGAAAGACACTTGAACAGGTCAGTATGAAAAGTGAACCTTATTTCTTTATTTCTTTACCCTGTTTTCCTTTATATTTCCTTTTTTTTTTTTTTTTTTTTTTTTTTT
>VZRN01005608.1:1328664-1420363 GCA_013397935.1 Dasyornis broadbenti
TTTTTCAGTAGGCTTTGGAGAGTAGCATGTACCTGAAACAGCTATAGTATAAGGTATATTCTGTACTTTAAACATTGCCTGGAATCAGGTATTTGTCTTCAGCAGCAATAAATCTTAAATTTATGTGCAATCCGATGAGGTGGGAGGAAGGATGTTTTGCCACGAGTGTACAACTCTGTCAGTGTTAGTTTAGGCCATATTCCTGAAAACAGGTTGTAAGTTCCATGCTCTGCTTCCTGTATAATGCTGGTAGGCACTCTTTGTGGGATTGGGGCAGGTTGTGAGGTTTAAGTCAGTACTTTTCGTTAAGCTTAGTTATAAATATTATGGGAAGCACTTAATCAGAATCACCTTACATCAAGTGTTAGATAAGTAACACTTAGCTACCTGCCCACTGTATAGGTTTGACTGACTTTAACAGCTTTTGATATTCCAAAATGTGATATTACTTGTTCCCACTGTCAGTGCAAATAGAATAAGGAGATTATTTCTTGCAATGGTGTTATTTCCTGACAATATGAATCTTTCTTTCTTGTGTGTTTTGATAGGTGCTTGAAGATGTAGATCAGTGCTGTCATGCTCTCTCCCAGAGATTAGGAACACAACCATATTTCTTCAATAAACAGTAAGTTACTTTTTATTGAAATATTGCATCAGTAATATGAGATACAGATATATACCCTTATAGATACAAAGGTATATATATATATATTTAACTCCTATTTTATTTTAATGCTATGTGATTAGTTGCAAAAATACAAATATGTGACTGGAATCTAAATATGAAATTTCAGTAATAAGTATTTAAAGATTTTAAAGGGAAGGTTTCTGTAAGTTTGTTGTATTTATGATTTAGTTTTACTCCTCTTTGTCTTCTCTACAGATTCTACTACAACTTATGTAGGCTACAAATGTACATTTTTGAACAGTTAGTTTCTTACTAGAAATGATCTGACCTCCATGGAATGTCCTCTGCTCTCACCGGTTTCTTTCAATTGCAAAATGCTCTTTTAATTTCTTTTTTCTCTCCAATAATTTAATATGTTTGAAATGTTATCAACTTAAATAACATCACATTAGCTCCCTCTTGTCTCCTGTACATAGATCAGTGCAGAAATGCTCAGGTCTGGATTTCAATTTACTACATTTAGACAGGGAGATGTCTTCAAATGGCAGCATTTCTGCATTGTGTCTTTGCCCCTTAATCTGTTCCAAGCTGAAAACTAGCTGGGTAGTGTTAGTTCAGGTGATACAGAAATATGCCTTATAGAAGACAATTTTAAATTGCATTTTCTCCTATGATTATTAAACATCGTATCACCTAAATTTTCTTTTTGTGTTTCTAAAGAATTGTAACTTGGAGATTTTGTGTTGGTTGCTTGTTAACCAGGCTTTTTTGGTACAGTTTCAACCCTTAAACTTTTTAGCTGTCCGAAATACTACTAAAAAATATGTGGTTTTAGTCCAGTATTTTTCGGTCTGTGACTTCTGGGAGTCTTTGGGAGGTAAATAAGAAAAGCAGCCTGTTGCTGACAGATTAAAGTTTGTTATGCAAGGGTCCGTATCTCCACTGGAGAGTGCTTAGTGATCCACAAATAAAATGGAAGAAAATGTTATCAGTTAGGAAAGCTTCATGCTGTATATCTTGAACACTAGTAAAGGGGGACTCTGAAGTTCTTAATATATTTGAAGGCAAAAGAAAAAGAATTACTTACACATGGACTACTTATATACATGGACTACTGAAAGGTCCAAGGTGACAATTCAGAAGGGTCATAGCTAAAATAAGGTAGGACTGAAAACATTCCCAAAATATCTGTTTTCTTCTGTGTAGTCCCCTTTCAGAAAAGAGCTGTTTCCAGCTGCTGCCACCATGGAACTCTTTTTCTTGTTGATTGAACAATTCCCAACTGTTGTAAAGCACAAAAGAAAAAAAAAATGGAATAGGAGTCTTAAGCTTCCACTCTCCTTTTTTTTTTTTTTTTAGCTTGTGAGGTAATCTGAGTTGGATTTTTTTAATACATATTTGCAGAAGGAAAATAAGAACCCCAAAACACCTGATAAGCATTTGCCCTTGTTATGGGACTAAAAGTGAAGAATGGTTTGAAACTGGATCAGTAACTCTGCCTGATTATTTCCATATTTCCAAGCTTCGTAAGACAAAGAAAATGCCATACTGAGAACAAGCAGGGTTCTTAATATACCCTATACACAGTTTTCGTGCATTTGGTTTAGTATTGCCTGATTTCATCACAATTCTTAGATTGCAAGGCTGTCTAAAGGTTACTCAGAACAGCAGGGTTTTCTTGATCAGGACCTTCCAGAATACCTATTCTTTTTTTCTGTTTGTCTTACAGACCAACTGAATTAGATGCTCTAGTGTTTGGACATCTGTTCACAATCCTTACTACTCAACTAATCACTGATGAACTCTCTGAAAAAGTGAAGAACTACAGTAATCTCACAGCCTTTTGTCGGCGAATAGAGCAGCAGTACTTTGAGGGTCATGAGAAAGAGAGCTCTACAATTGCAGCCCGATCTGCCAAGAAGTCCTTGCTGAGATAAGCGCGGTACTTGGGGTGGATCGCATTGCAGTTTTGGGTTTATCATTGTTCAATAAATTGATTTTGAGAATGGAAATGTGTGTTAGCTTTTTGAAGCTGCCAAATCATTCTGGAGCAAGAGAAAATGTTAAGTACAGTTTTTGTGTTGTAGAATATACTGTGCACATTTAAGGTGACATGTCTGTATGAGCATTTCCATTTTAATAGCCTGTATGGCACTTGCTGTAAAGTGACCTTGGAAAAATATTGTATCTGTTTCAAAAAAATAAAACACTGTAAGTTCTCTCTGATCTTTCTAAATGCCTTTCTTACTGTTTAATGTCTGTGTAGTTCACAAGTGGGATCCTGTTGATAGGACACTTGGAAGAAAGCTGTAAACAAGTTAGAAGTATTAGGCTGGGAATGAAAGGACTCGTTAGAGATCTTAATATTTGTCTGCCTCAGCTAAAATTTATTCAGAAATTGGTTGAAAAAAATGTCTTAGAGCTCTGTAGCACACAACTCATGTGATCTTATTCAGTCAGTTCTTTTTTTTGTGTCAAAGTAGCTTCTGGCTGTCATTCCTTCATCTTGCCTCTGCTTTTATTTCTCATTCACCTTTAGTTTTTTGATTATAATTTTTTTCTTCCTATAATTTCCCAGTTTTAATCCTCAGCTTGTTCTGCTGCTTATTTAAGAAATTAATTCGCTAGGTAAGTGTCTGCCTCTTTCCACTTCCAGTGTATTAACATTGCTTCTGAACTTTGATCTACTAGATGTGGTTCTCACAGAAAAAGGACTTGCTATGAGCCTGTCACTGGTGTGTCTCAATCCTTCTGTGTCCGTGTTATCCTTGGTACAGGTAGCCACAATACAGAAGTAAACAAAGAAATATTGTGGTGCTCCAAAAACCCTGGCAATGTGGAACTTTTCAATGGACAGTTCTTGTGTGTAGGCAAGGACTCGATTTGATTAGTAGTCCTTGGAGTGCATTGAATGGTACTGCTCTGTTCTGCTTTCTCAGTCGTACTCGATGCTTTTCCAAAAGCACCAGCAACTCCAGGAATGTGCTGGTGGCAAAAACAAACCTTGTGCACTCAGGAAGTCATGGGCACAACTGGCAACCAGCTCAGGCTGTTTGGCTTGTTGGAACCATTGTGTTTTCTTACTGTGAAATACATTCTTTTGACATAGGCCTCAGTGTCAAAACACTTAATGGCTTAAACTGGTTATACAATGGTCATGAGGTTTTGGCTGCCATTTCCTTGTCTTACAAACCGAGCAGAAAGCAACTGCATGCCTTGGACTGGCTGGATCTCCCATGACTGAGGTTCCTGAAACACTCCTACTTACTGACTGCTATTGTGAGGGACTACTCTTGCCAGCTGGACTGGAAAACGGAGCTGAATTCTTACTGTCTGTTTTTTGATAGAACAGTCCCAAGTCCTACTGCAGCCAAATCCACTAAGTAGGATTAACCTGGTTTCTGTTGTTTTAGTAGTTCTGCTGCCAGTAGACTGAACTACAGGAATAATTTACTTAATGGATTTCTAACCTACCTGTTAGTTTCTATGCAGTCTGAAAAAGTGCAAGTGGGCATGTGTTCCTCCTCTTTCAAGGCTGCAGTGGGCGTTAGCCACCTTGTAACCAAACTTCAACAATTGCTTTGAAACAGCATTGAATGAAACTTTTTATATTCTGGCAAAGTGGGGCAGAGCAAGCTCTGGTAATACAACACTTTGAATGCTGAACAGCAAATTATTGCAAATTTTGTGGAGTAACACACAGCAAGCTTGATAACTTCAGAGTAGTAAAAAAACCCCTACAGAGCCATATGCATTAACTTGCTTTGAATGTCTCATCTAGAAAATAAGTACTGTGGAAGTGGTTGGGCAAAAGATACTGATCTCTTGCAAACAAAGTTTGTGTAAATCCACCTGAGCTACTCAGACTCCACTTAAGGATACAGAGACAGGCAAATCACACTGAGTTTTCAATATTGAAGTGAGGACAAGCAGAGACTGAGCTCTCAAGTTACACTGAAGTTTCTGAAGGTTCAACCACCCCTCATTCCTTGTCTGTGACTTTGATAATTTCATTTAAATGGAAAAGAGCATTCCTTGCTTTCCTGACTGATGACAATTCTTTCTATATGGCATGTTTGCTACAGGGCTGGTTTGTGGTTCAGGCTGCACGTCATTCTAGGCGATACTTAAACTTAGAAGGAAAATCTTGGCTTTGCTACCTGTGTTGAAAATAGCTATCAAAATCCTAGCCAACAGACCTACTTTGTACTTCATAAATACAAGAAACCATTATGCTTTTTTTAAGTGACACTGGTAGCATTGAGTAATGCTGTGGAGCAGACTGGGCTGAGATCCAAGGACCAACGCTGGCTTGGTAAGCTGTGCTTTAACTCCGTGAAGCTGCAGTCCTACAAAGGACACTTAGACTGATTGCTCCTGAAATGCTGTCCACAGTTCAGCAAAAAGAATGAAAAGTTTTAACAACACCAGCAATAAAACAAATTAAGGGTGGGAAAAAATCCTAAACCAGCCCAAACCCAATAGCCTTTCTAGCAAGTGGATTGAGCAAGGACACTGACCTGCCTTCTCCGAGGGAAAGTAGTGAAGGCTTTCTGCTGGTTTGAGTGGCTCTCTAGTAGACAAGGCTGTGCATGTACAGTCTGTGAGAATTTTACTCTTGGGTTGTGGGTGTTTCTAGAAGATCTCCCATGACTGAAGTACAACTGCTGCACCAGAGACAGGAATCAGGTCAGGAAGGCCTATGGTTTTTCACATAGCGGAACAGTGGAGATAGTAATTTTCTTTCTTAGCTTTGCAGACTCAAAAATGCAAAGCTCCTACAGGCTATTTTATAAGGAAAGATAGCTGGAACTTCTAAAGTTTCCCCAAATTAAGATAAAAGTCAAATTTCTAATAGAAAGAATGTTAGGAACAATGGATTATCATACACCTTCTGAATATGAAGGGTAGGAGTCACTCAGCCAAAACAGCACACAGTCACAAAAGCTCTCAGAACTACAAGTGAATAGACATAACTGAGTGAGTTTGAGTACACATCACTTGCTCATTGTGGTTTCCTTCTCATAGTCTTTTCATTCCGTAAGTCAATAGCTTCATAGGAATGTGCTCAAGGTGAGCTAAATGCTCACCTTGGAAAGTAGCAGGTACTTTCTTCACCTGATAGAACTAAAACAATTGGGAAAGTCCTGGTGAAAACAGGACTGCTCCTCCATTCCTAAGATGCTCATTGGGATTGTCGAATGGACTAATCTTGCTCAGCACAGATCCCCCTCACGTCCTTGCTGGATTTTGGTGTCTGCTCCTATCAGAAACATGCAAGGTGCCAATTCCAGATGTGAAGGTCTCGTTTGCCTGACTAGCACAGCACTATACATGTAGCTGAACTGGATCCTGTGTGCCCTGTGCCACTGTGAGTGCAGCACAGGAAAAGGAGCAACCACCCTGCTCCACCATGAGCTGTGGCAAACCAGCTGGTGATTTGAAAGTGGCCAGGATCTCAGCCACAGGCTAATTTATAGGATTGGATCATTGTTTCCAGCTGACAGTTCTTCCTGATCTTCTGGTTTTCCTGCCTCCCTCTCTAAAGTTCGCCTTGACTGGGTAGTTTCGTGATGTGGCATTTGATGATGTGATGAGATTTCAAGAGAGGCATATGAAGGGGCCTTGATGGGAACAACTTTTCCTAGGATCTATCACTTTTCACATACGAGTAATAAAAATTTTAGTATTGAGTGGTGTTAATGAGATATTAATCTGCTGTTTTCTCTGCCTTTTGTTTTATTTCTCCTTTTCCTCCCCAGGGAAAGAAAAATAACCTGGCAATCTCCTGCCTCTCAAAGGTACTTAAAGCTCAGTGTTGTGGAAAAAAAGAGGCTAACATAGCCCTACACATGGAGAATGCTGCTGAGCTGCACTTAATGATGCCTCTTAGGATCAACTGTGCTGCTAGAAAACACTTCATTTCCTGTGGCTTTCTTTCTTTATAAGCAGAGTGCAGCTCCAATGGCTCTCACAACAATTAGCACCCACTTGTTCTGCAGGTTTGAAGTTTTTTGCATTAGTCAGGTTGAGAAATTCATGGTATTAATCATGACTGAAGTTGTTATTTATCACCTGCTGGGTGAGAAATAATAATTTTGGCACTACTGGGGCAGCAGGCCAGAAGTACCAAATTAAGTAAAACATCTAAACACCAGCAAGGATCATTTCTCTGATTAATGAATTGTTACAAAGAAAAACTGCTACTCGTTATCTGATCTTAGGATAAAAGTAGGAGTAGGAAGTAGCATTAGCAAAGTCAGGCTCTAGCCTGATGCTGTTTGAAACTTCCTGGCTGATCTCTCTTCTGTCATTTGCTGACTAGCACACACTCATCTGCTTCACAGGTTTGTGATACTTGGCTCACGTCCCCAGTCCAGCTTTGTAAAAAAGCAGCACTTGGCAGTGAGCATGAGGCCCGTTGTGTAACTGCCTCGAAAGAAATGAAAGACTTTAGGCTTCTAGGGCTTGTCTAGGCTGGAAGGTTTTACTACAGGAACAGCTACCAGCCTGGCCAAATACCATTGCATGAAGGCAATAACAGGGGTGCAGGAAACAGAACCGGCGACATCAATAGAGTGAAGTTCACGCCCAGGTAACTGTATCCATAGTGGGGCCATTAGGCACCTACGGGCTGGAAAGGGCCCACAAATTACAGCTGCCTGATCAGATGTATTTCACACGTGTCTCACATACAGAAAGGGCCGGCCTATGCAGAAGTGGTTGCATTGAAATGAAGTCTGTGTGTGCTGCTACAACCCCGGGCCACCAAGTCACCGTGACACCATGTCCCCTCCCTGACAGACCATTGCGGGGAGCTGAGCAGCTACTGTGTAGCAGTGCCCACAGAAGTGCTAAGTCCTAAATTCATAAATGAGATGTAAAAATTGAGTGTGAGCCTTGACTATGGTCAAAGAAATCAGCCTGGGAGAGAAGCACCACCTCTGAAAATAAATAGAAACACTGGTTGTTGGTTCTTTGCTTGTTGAGACTTACAACAAAAAATTAAAACAGTGAGAGTTTTAGAGACCCTTTTTGGGTCTGAGTAATTCTTTAACTAGAAAGAAAGTACAGGGTTTTTCCACAGAGAATATCAACCATTCTCGTCTATTGCTGCAGGCCTCAAATTTGGTGCTAGTTGAGAAAAAGAACTTCGCACTGTTGACACAGATGGACTGCCATCCATGCCACACATGACATCTGTGGGAGCCAAAATAACTCCTGTCTGCAAGCCAGTGTGCTCAGAAGCTGACTTGAAACAATGAGCTGACACGAGAGGTCAGCATGAACTCACTCCTCTCCTGACAGTAGCCCTGGGTTGGCAGTACTTGGTTGACAGTAAACCAGTTTGTCAATAAAGGTGTTTTTGTAAGTAAGCTTTATGTCACCTGTATGTTTTCTCATCTAGATTTTTTATACACAGAAGTTTGTTCTGCATTTAAGAAGAAAATTAGAGATCTTAGGAATGTGGGGCATGATGGTCCACCTTCCCGACAAGCACTGCTAAAATCATCAGTCTTCTGGGATTTGTACTCTCAGTTCACACAGAAAGATTTGAAACCAGAATGAGAAGGATGATCTTTCATAGAAAATACTAGCAGCGGAAAAGGGCTTGTTGCAAACAAAAGACCATCTTCTGAGGCTAAGCAGGAAGTCACCAGAATGTATCTGAATGAACCTTGTTGTAGGTGCTGTGGGGGGGAACCAGTGCAACTTAGCCATGATAAATTCTGCAGAGCTGCAAAGGAGACCAATCATCACCCAGGTGATCTGGTCAAACTATGGCATCACCCAGTCCCCAGAGCATCTACCTCTTCCAAGTCTGTCTTCTCTCAGCATGATTTTGCACTTTCTATCATGTCTTCCTGCCAAAAATTTGTCAACAGCAAGTCCACTTCCCTAGTCATACATCTCAGGTTGTCCCTGTCATACTCTCATGGCTGGGTGACATCTTGACTTTTGGCTACAAAGTACAATTTTGTCCAGGTTTCTTGACTTTGAAGGTATCTGTTTCTGGTCACACCATTCTCTCACTGCTGACATCAACGGTGTTTTTCACCAATGCACAGGATTATAGCACGAGATTATCTTGTGGAAATTATCCTTCATCTCTCAGTTGTTATTACTTGGACTGTTAGATTAAGAGCTGGCCACTTTCTTTTCTTGTCAAGATGACAAAAACTTCCCTTTAGGTCCACTGCTGTTTCTAACTGAATTCCTGTAAATTTCTCCCTAAAATTCCTCTGCAGTTTTTACTGACTCCTTCCCTCACAAGTGTGTAGCACCTTGATCTATGATGCCTCCTAGCTAAGAAGTGTATAACTGAGATCACTGACTATCATCACGATCTCTTTCATTTGCAGCTCTAAGTCTGTGTTGTGGCATGTTTAAGGAATCAGTTGATGAAGATCAGTAGTTTGGGGGGCATTATGGGAAGGGTAAGTTTTTATCTACTTAAACAAACTTTCCAGTATATTTTGTCATAGGTTATAACATTTTGCAAAAGGCAAGGTAGGTTTCTGCATGTGTGTGTAAAGACCGCAGACCTGACCATGACTTCTGTATTCCACACAAGTGTGAGTGCAAAGGTCTTGCTGTTATGCCAAAGCACATTTGAGACAAAGCCCAAAAACACCGCTGTGGAAAAAGCTGCCCGTCATCTGATGGAAATGCTTTTGACACACACAGGACAGCTCCTGCAGACCTGTTTCTATGGAGGCACTTTCATTTGGTTCAGTGCATCTTCCTGGGGCCCATCCTGCTGCTCCTTCTCCCTGATATCCTTTTGTGATTCCCCTGCCCTTTCTGATGTTTCAGGGTCTTCCTGCACTGAGAAAAGGAAGAGGCCCACTCCTGGGAAAGGTTTTCACACCTGTGGCCTTTATTCCTCCCTCTGCTTTGAAAGAGATTCCTTGTGCCAGTAAAATCCCTTTAGCGTGACTAGAGAAACAAGCATGCTTTCAAGGATTTATTTAGGCAAAGAGAGTCATCCTACAAGCTTACATCCTTCTGCTCTGTATAGCTATAGTGAGTCCAAAAGCTGCTGCCACAGGGAACACATCGTGTTTCCAAAAGATTAAAATCCCTAAAATTTGCTTTCTAACGCAGTAATCACAAACAATTCCAATAAGAAGGTATTGGTGTTAACTGGGATTTTTTTAAGCTTGACAAAATTCAGCATTGGAACAATGGCAAGTAAGATTAAAACTTGTATAGATAAGGCAGTTATCTCAAATTTAATTGGCATTTATGTCTCATAACACTAAAAAATTATCAATGTAGTCATAAACTCTGAGAAGCAGGCTGAGAAAAGATGGAAAGGGCAAGGAGCAGATTCTTCACTCCTGAGGGTGTTAAAAATGCAAAATGCTTAAATGAGGGTTCCAAAAGAGGAACAACTAGTAGCAGTAAGAGAATAGAGTTCCCTTCCAGTCCTTAGCTCAGTGAGTTTGCCAGTGCATTGTCCTCCTCACCACAGATTTGGAGCCATCTCTTGCACTGAAGCCAACAGAACTGTTTGATGCATCTTATTTGCAATGTCACCGATCTGCAATCAAATGAGTGATTTCCAGCTGAAGATTACGAAATACTTGGTAAATTTAACCAAGTGGATGAGTCAGACAGAAAAACCTGCCTGACGTAAGAGTAAGTCAAGCCACAGCAGTTGCAAGTAATTTGTCCCAAATGTGAGCAGGGCAAAATCTGGAGCAGGAGGCTGGTTTCCCAGCTCCACGCTCCAACCACCACACTGCATTCTTCACTGCTTTTTAAAGCACAAGAGCCTCTGAAAATCACCCTTCAAAGGCATTTCTTGGTAGTAATAAATGAACCATCAAAACCTGAACAAAGAACCCGGCAGTTGAGATGATGCAACTTAACAAATAGAAATGACTAAGATTGCCTTGTCCTCTGCTTATTTCCAAAAGAATAAAGCCCAGGTCATTTATAAAGCCCTCCCCATTCCCCTCTCCTTTACAGCCCCTTGGGAGTCACCCAGGAGACAGCACCACTTCCTTCTGCTTCCCCACCTTTAAAATATATTCATTCCAGTTTTCAAATTGCTATTTTGTAGTGCTAAATCTCTACCCACACTAATTTCTCCAGGTCAGAATCTGACCCTGATTTGAACAAAATCTGGAGTCAAATATTCACACCAGAATGCTTTTGCCTTGCTGCATGTCAGATGCCATCTCCCTGCAAATGTTTCACACACCTTGGAGTGCAGCTTGTGGAACTGATGAGGTGAAGAGCACTGCAGAGCAGCTCTGTGCTGGTAATCACAGGACTGAAGAAACACATACATCATCTGCCACATAGGTTGGCATTTCAAGTAAAAAACCTTCACAATGTGTAAGATGTTGGACAAATGATGGCCATATGCATGTTTGTCTCTGTGCAGATGTCTTTGCATTCTCAGCTAGGAAAGAGCTGAGGTAGGCTTTTTTTTGCCGACAGTTTAATATTAGTGACACAGTTTATGTCCTCTGCAAAAACAATAATGGAGGATAAGGTGACATAAATTATTTGCAAATCGTTTGACATATGCAGGGCATTGTCCTTGCAATAATCACCATCAGTCTGTCAGTTTAAGATATGAACCGTGCCACTGCCATTTTATATCATTGTGTTAAGCTTTCACATGTTGTAATTTTACAGATTTGTTCTTTGGAGAACACTGCAACACAAATCAAATTGTATTATGTTTAGTTATACGCTGTGTAGAGCACCTCCCTGCAATTTGGGGCGGGGGGAGATGAGAAGCAAGCAAACAGTCCTAGATAAGAGGCAGCTCCTCAAAAGTTAGGGTATTTCCTAGATACCATTACTCAACTTTCATGGTCATTATTCAAAGCAAGAAGAATTATTTAAATTCATGCTAACATCAGTTGCTGGCTGCATGAACAAAGTGAGCACTGGAAAGCACCATACTGACAGATTAATTTAAAACACCCTTGTCTGTTTTGTTTTTCTGTAACAGTCAGGCACAACATTTGATTCTTATGAATAATGTGGGCTTTTCTAAAGTAAATAAAATGATTTCGACTCACAAAAGATCCCTTCAAGACCCAGTAGGTACCTGCAGTATTAACTCTGCTTTCCACAGACGTGCAGAATGGTTCTGGAATAGCAATGAACTCAGCATTGTCTCTTTTATTCCTGGCAAATTAATTCCTGTGGTATAGTTTCAAAAAAGACTAAACACCAAACTTGACCACTAAACTAAACTTGACCATTTATTTTTAGTCTTCTGTTTTTAAAATTTGAACTGCAGATTACTGTGAGAGTTCACAAGTGTATTCTAAACGTATTCAGTGTCAGACACCTTCTATTAACCATTTGAGAACTGTAAGCGTGCTTAATTGGTAAGGGAGTCAGTAGGAAATACCGTAATATACATTCTGGAGTATCACATTTCAGTGACTTTTTACTATATTTTGAATAGAGAAATGTGATTTGTTTTCCCCTGGGAAAATTCCCCACATTCAGTTGTCAGCAGAACAGAATCTTTCTGCTTCCAGTGAGCCCTTAAAGCAGAAAGATTTATTGCACTTACACCCTTGAAAGAACATATCTTTTTCTTTGAAGGCAGCCATTATCACCATCCCATTTTATATCTTTTCTGATAAGTGCAGGCAGTAAAGCAGATAAACTCCTTGCATACCAATTAAAGACACATGCACACTAAGACACTGTATACTATCAGAGATGCTCAGAGTAATATTCTTCCTAGCACAGTAGATATATCTAAGGAGTCTGACTTTTATTATTCTCAGCTTTACACCTCTGACATTTCTAAAACCATGGAGGAAATTAATGAATTCTCACTCAAGGCTCCATTGTCTAATCTTGCCCCAGTGCTCATGAATTATGGAAAATGACATATCAGCTGATGACGTACAACAGGCTATTTTAAAACTACCCTTTTTAACACAACCTGGTCCATGAAAGGTTCAACACTGAATTTCAGGCAGTCACCTGACAAAATACTGCTCTGATGTTAATTGGTACCTTAAATTCTGCCTCACTTCCTAGCATCCAAAACACTGTGATCATTTTTAGGCATGAAACATATGAAAACCAGACTGCTGAACCTCAGGAAACCTCAGTATTTTTTTTTTTTTAAACTCGGGTAGGATGTTGAACCTGCAGCCCTAACTCTTGGCAACCTGCCTCGGAGTTTTCTGTTTTGAGATCCCCATGGGGAAACAAGGACTCCATAACATTTTCAAGTTCTTAAGCCCAATCTCCTACGACCTACCTATGTAACTGCTGCTTCTTCAAGTGCCTTTTCCCAAGCAGAGGAAAAGGCCTCTGCTCCCCCTGAGCAGTCAGACCCAGGGGATTTGTATGAGGAGACTCTCCCCCACGGCTGAGACCACAGAAACCACGGAGCTGTAAGGACTGGGAGCAGCTGCCAGCCTCGGCTCTGCTCTGACTGGGAATGTTGCACTTGGCAGTCAGAAGCCACCCTGTCCGTGACTCCCTTGGCCAGGACATCTCCCCCAGCTCTCTGTGCCAGCTGGGTTAGGAGCCACTGCTGGGTTTCTTCCCCTAGTAACTAAAAGCCCCCAAGCATTTCCACAGGCAAACAATGCCAGCAGTGCCAGCTTGCCCGGACGAGTGGTTTGGGCAGCCTGCAGGGTTGGACAGCCATCCAGCAAGGGACTGCCCCACCCTCCTCCTACAGCTGGGACTGCTGCGAGCTCAGGGCTGCTCCCCAAGCACCACACAACCAAGGAGCCCCACACACTCAGCTTCTTTCTCCTTCCGGCTTTCAATTAAAAACTATATATTTACTCAGGACAATTCTGTTGGATAGAAAATTATCTGTCTGCAGTATTATCTGTGAACTTATTTTTACCTCTCTAAGAATCTCACCTAGGGTTTCCCCTGAAGAACTGTGTCTCAGCACATCATTGACTTCCTTGTGCCCACCAGGTAGATACCAGTTTTCTGTCAGGGTTCCCTTTAGACAAGAAACTATGGAAAGCAATACATCTCATTCAAAAGGTCTGAAAGAGCTCAAGATACAGAAAGCACTAATCAGTAATTAATACAAATAAAAGAAACAATCTTTCATGTAGGTGGTAATAATAACACTCTGGAGTTTGTTCTAATCCATCTTTTTGTCAAATGAAGCACCAGAGAATTTGTCTGCAACAATCAGTATTTCCAGAGCTTCTGCTCTGACTTGCAATATGGGGTTTAAGTCCTATGTTAACACAGGACTCAGAATAAAGAATCAAAGACAATGGTTTTAAAATCAATAATCTAGGCTTTAATATGCAGAGGAATCCTGCTATACTTTTATACCCTGCTTGCAAGTCAATTTTCCGAATTAAGAAGCCCTCTTTTCACTTTATATAGGAATTCAAAAGCATGACAATATCCCATTGCCCAAATCCTGACAGTGCCCTATCTTCCATATTAAACCACTGAGAATAGCTGGAATAAGGGGCTTCTATCCTTTCTCTCCAGAGAAACAGTGTCTTCCAGAACATCAGACAGTCTGGAAATTCCTTAAATAGCCCTGTATTCGTTATATTTAATGACAATTACACAAGTGACTTCTTGACTGCAAATATGATTCATTACTCTGCAGAAGAAGTAATACCTCTAATAGACTATGCATTGGACTAACCCAAAATAGCTGCTGAAGAACAGTTCTTACTGAGCTACTCCATGGATAGATTTTAAAAATTATTATAATCTTACATAAAAAGAACAGATTAGCCTGCCACGTAATTACTTAGCACTACCCCTAAACCTTCATGTAAACTAAATTTCAAGTGTGGACAGCCATAAGCAATAAGGAGTTTTTAGGAATGATTTGTCTGGAACTTGCCAGGAGTTATAAAGCCTTATTTTAAATAAAACAATTTGCATTCAATATTTGGTCACCCTTCAGCTCCATAACAGTTCAAGTGAAAAAAAAAAGACCAAAAAAAGATGGAGAGAAAAAGAGAAATTTAAAAGCAATTTTTTCTTCTGGGTAAAGTGAGTGGAAATTGGGTATTTTCAACCCTGTTAGACCTGAGGACACAGCTCCAGGTCCCTTCCCAATCTGGAGTAATGAAGAAAGCTTAACCCCACTGAAGACAGGGCCTGCAAGCCCATCTTTAACAGAATGATGCTGCCCTGCTATTGATTTTGATGCCTACCCAGTGCCAAACATCAGGGATTCACTGCAGGGTTTCCTTTCCGGGAAGCCTGGAAATGATCTCAAAAGTTGTGTCTGCTTCCCTACGTGAAGACATCCCTATTTCACTTGTGCACTGTCACTGCCCTCCTAGGAATGGATTGCTCACAGGCCTGCACTCAGCTTCTTCAGGCCACCCTCAGCACTCCAAGCAGACTTTCAAAGCAGGATGTTTGACACAGCCAGATCCATGCCTTTGCTCTCAGGGCAGGCAGGAAGTAAAGACTAGGGAAAAATCTCAGTCTCACTCCCTCCCTCTCACTGATGCCAACTGCAGTTTATCTGTGAGCTTCAGAGAGCTCAAAATTTCATCTGTGTTTTTCAGGATTTCTGCGAGCAAGGAAACCAGGTACACTCAAGGGGAAACCCAACTCTACCAGCTTCCAAAAGAAGCCACTGAAATACTCTATTGCCTTCACACAGATGATACTAAACACATGTGCAGTAATCTTTCAGTTCCTCTTTCATTCCTCTTCATAGCAGTTGCTCTGTGTAACCTTCCAGACAACAGCTGCTGCCAAAGAGGAAAGCTGGGACGCCTGAGCTGTGATCACTACAAAATTATCCAGGTGGGTGCTCTCAGTTCAGCTGTAAAATTTTTATTATTTTTTTCAGCTTCCTGTCCAAGTGTGGTGCCTGCTCCCTCTATTAGAGCAACAGCAATTTAAACCAAACCCCACAACACGCAATGGCTGTTGCTACTGCTGAGAATCCTCACCAAGGTGGTCTCAGAGAAATCCCAGTGGCCCAGCTCACTGTTCATCTCTCTGTTCTAGCTTGTAAAATAGCATTCGACAATATTGGTATGTAATCTAAAACCCATCATAAGTAATAATTAAAGATTAAATCAGATTAATTCCAGGCTTGTTTGCCCTTGATAATAATACTATTAATTCTCCAGAGGCAAAAATAAGACAGTTGTAGGAAAACAAAGCACAAATAAAGTCCATAAAATGCAGAGGAAATATTTCCAATATTAATTTTGTAATATGGAGTATTCATTTTCCAATATAGTGGTGACATAAAATATGAAGCAGCAACAAACAGAGGAAAGTTGATGGACTGCCAAAGCTGTTTCTCCTCAAAATGAACATTGCTCTGGAGCGGATGGGCTTGGTGCTGAGATGAGACTGCCTACACAGGCATTTTCAAAGGGCTCTTTCAAGGCTGATGTGACACTCTCAGTTCTGACATGTGATCAAAATTAAGGCTGGGAAATCACATGAAAACCCAGCCAGGCTGTGGGACAGCCTCAGAGAGGAGGGCTATAAGAGATCTGTTTGCGGTCTTGTGGGATGTTGCCATGCCTGCTGCCTTCATGTCAGCTCTGTTTATAGACAGCCATCTGTTGGTGCCAGGCAGTGAGGGCCGTGTGCTTTGAGGGTAGCGAGGCACTGGAAGAGTTTGCCCAGAGAAGCTGTGGCTGCCCCACTCCTGGAAGTGTTCAAGGCCAGGTTGGGTGGGGCTATGAGCAACCGGGTCTAGTGGAAGGTGGCCCTGCCTGTGGCAGGGGGTTGAAACTGGATGATCTTTAGGATCCCTTCCAACCCAAACCATTGTGTGATAACAAGTCTGTTGGCAAAATGAGCCTGCCCGAGAGTTATTGTGGACTCCAAGTAAAGGAAGATGCGCTACTGAGCCGAGGTGACTTTCAAGGGAGCTGAGAGGATGGCAATCTCCACAAGAGCTGCAAAGGAGTACAGATTCATTTGACTGATTGCATGATGTTTGAATTAATGGCCAGGAAAAGAGCTGTTCTGGTGCCTGTGCTCGCAGGCTGTTTCATGGAGCTTTAGCTATGCTCTCTGCTCGGGTGAGGAGGCAAAAGCAATGCACTCCTCGACACACAGCCAGCAAGGCAGGAGCACAGCTGCTGCAGCGAGCCTTTCCTGGATCAATTTTACAAGGCTGAGTACCTGATACATAATGAACGTTCAATAAGCTCAAATACAAATACTTTGCAAGGAGCAGGCTGTTAGTCAAACCAACGCTGCTCTAACTTTTAAGACACTTTTTTTTTTTAAATTCACAATGCAGGCAGCAGAGACAAAGCAAAGCAGCGCACAGTATGAATCGCAGCACCAAGCAACTTTGGCCCCTGTCTGCTGTGTGTCTCCTTGTTTCTGAGGCTGGGAAAAACTCACTAATTAAATCCTTGTAGCTCCTGGGAGGAAAGGGGTGGGGAATGATTGCTATCAAATAACAATGCTCCAGCATGTGCTTGACATGTGGGAAAACTTGGTTCAAGCCCTTGGTGTTGGGGGGCACTGTTTTTGGGGTGGGGGGTGGGGGGGGTCCGGTCTTAATTCTTGAGAAAACACTGCCATGCTATTCTCAGTGCATGTAAGAAATCTGGCTTCCTTCAGGTTTTCAGTAACCTTACAAAACTGGAGTGAGTTCCGGAGCTAAAATTAAATTCACAAGCTGTAGCAGGCTTGCAGGCTGGAACAAACTTGCAAGCAACAACTTGCTTCCAACATCCCATTTGAATGTAATGCTTACATTTCTAAGCATTTCAGGATCACAACGGACTTCTGGCTTAATGGAACAACTAGCTCCACAGTAGAATCTGCTCTGCATGCCTCGCATTATCTCTCTCCAGGTTTGGTTTTGTGGCAAACTTCTCTGCTTTTGAGGGATTCCAACTAGTAAGTGAAAGAAAGTCTCAGAAAAGACGAAACAAAGGCAAGAAAAATTACAAGCAACCTGGCCCTTTTTTTCAATTTTTGACCCCCACAGTCACCTTCTACCAGCAGTTCTGAAGCTGTGACTCTGTTGGTCCTTCTTTGCTTCAGCTATCTGGAAATTCAGATTGCAAACTCCTTGGTCACACACCTCTTAAGAAATTCTCCCTAGAGTATAAACGCACTTCCACATTTCCCCATGAACAAACACTGCTACTTAGCCAATAAAGGAAACTCCTCATTGAGATCTTGTTTCCAGGAGTTCAGACAATAGTCTTTGTGAGTAGATATGTGAGAGCTGATACAGATACATACACTGAGGAACCAAATCATGTTGTATTTCTGTGTGATCAAGATAACCTGTATGAAACTGCTAGCAGTCATTTAAATATTTAAATTAGTAGAACACACAAAGAAAAAAGGTAAGATAAAGTTTAATCAGATGACTCAGTTGTACTGAATGTATCTTTGGTGTTTCTAATTATATACGAATGGAAAAGCATTTACTTCCTAACTAGTTTCTCACTTGTAGTCATCATAGGCATGACAGGCTTAGGACTCAGTGATTTGTATGGCCCAAACCATTGGATAATCAGTTTGACCGTGAAACATGCAGAGAATCTCAACTGCCAAGCAGTTTCTCAAGCCCATGGGATACATCTTGCTGCTATGGATAATTGCAGAAACGGCATCTGTATATATAATGTTAAAGCAATTGCTTATATTTAGGGGAATGTAAGTGAACTTGACTAGGTTACTCCTTGGATGACTAGTCAAATCTGGCAAAATGTTCCAAGTACACTTTTTAAAATTACCTTTAAATTCCATGGAAGTTACTTAAACACTTAAAATTAGGTATACACCATAGTCCTCTGCTAGTTGCAGATGATACACATGCACAATTTTGAGTACTATTAATACAGGACTAAACCATAAACAGTATGATAACATGCTCATCAGTTATGAGAATAAAAGTTATTAAAAATCCCCAAATTATTGTAACAAATACAACTGTTTCCTAAAACATACACTTTTCTGAATAATTTATAACTTGTATAAAAAGCAGCTACACCACGGGATCTGGGTCCCATGGCCACTGTGCAGGAGATGCTCACTTGTGTCCTGGAGATGATGTTTTTGCCAGGCTCTCTGAGAGAATAGTGGAGCGGCATCTGCAGATACTGCAGGTACAGAGTACTGAAGCTCCAAGCTCAAATAAACTGGTTTACTTTACTGGTAAAAACTCCGGCTTTACTGGTTTACTTGGAGCTTGTTTTTACCCTGCTGTTGTTGGAGGCTTTGCTGATTGCGATAGAATTTTGTCACAAGGATGGGAACAGACACAGTAGCAGAATAGCAGAATAAGTACCCTCACAACTTCCCTGGGACAATGCATGGAGCATCTGTTTAGTTTTTCAACATCTGTTTAGTTTTTTTTAACAGGAACAAACCCACTCATTTTTCTCTCAGCTACTTATCAGAAATGATGAAACATTTTTATTTGATTAAGAAAATAATTTTGAACCACTGCAAATCCCAGACATTCTGATTAAGATTTTAGAAGACTATAAGCACTTCAAACAACGCTCTCATAACTACAAATCAGGGGTGCTTTTAACCCTCCCAACACCTATATGAGGAAAGCAGAAATAAGATGATATATCTTTGTCCATTAGAAACCGTATCAAAATGCTCTAATTCCACTGTGTTCCTTTCTGAAATGTCCCTTCTTACGCACTTCCTAAAAGAATCCAGAACTATTTAACACGCTAGGAAATATTTCATAAGAAACCTTCTCTGGTTTTATAGAGTGGTTTTACTGAAACTTACCAAGCACTCCTGGGACACTTATTCATGAGCCACAGTTATTCAAATAAACTTAAAGAATTTGTGTACATGCATATTTGTACATAGACTCAGAGGAGTCCATGCAGTTGTAATAGACTGGAATAGCAAGAAGAAAACAAAATGAACTGTCTTTAGAAGAAAGAGGTAAATATATTGGAAGGAATTGCAAATACGTAATGTGCTACAAAAGGTATTTCCCACCGTGCTGATTAATTCTCATTAAATGGTAAAATTAGCTTTGACATTAGTACTCAAAACCAGTGTGGTATTATAGCTAAATGCTACTTCACCACTAATCTGTTATTATAAAATGAACTTTTACTGTAATATTCAAACAATTTATTGGAATAAGTGAATATTGATTCTGTTTTCCCATGAATACAAATGCCTTCCTAGCAAGCGCGAACATCAGGTTACAGTGAAGAAATATTTAAAACTCTTCATTTACAACCCCACATATCTAAACAGTCAGCATTAGGACATGGAATTTATTTTCTCTGTGCTAATTTAAGCCTTTCCCCGCCCTTTTTATATGTCATGGCTCCGGGGCTCTTCACAGCGAGGCTCTGCAGAGTCAGAAACAAATCATCATTTGCAGTCAGCATATTCAGAGGTCCTGCTCCTATTAAGTCTGGCTTACGAGCAGGGTCCAAGTCCAGAGCTGTGTTTTGATCATCTCCCCCTTTCAGCTGGTACTCCAAGACCATCTGAGAGTCCCTACAATCACCGTATATTCCCTGATTTAGACTGTTAATGTCCGTAACGATAGAGGGCTGGTGCTGACCCTCTTTTCATTCCCAGACACCCTTATTACATGCTCCCCTGGCTAAAAAAAATTCCTGCATACTTTAAAGCAATCTAGGGCTGATTTATTCAGTGCACCTGCACGAGACTTGAGGGAACACGCTGCACCGCCCAGTGCCTCCCAGGCGCACGCATTCCCTCTCAGACTTCTTGGTCATGACCCTGATCCTTCTCTCTCGGCTCTGCATTGCATATCTGAAATGCTTCTCAGGGAAACATGTCCAAAGGGCTTTGGCTGAGCAGTGAGGAGATGGGGGCAGGACACCTGTGCTGGTCCTGGTGACATCTGCTGCCGCTTGCATTGTCTGACCCCTTGGCGTGCTTTCCTGGCCAGGGAAGTGCCTCACGGCTTTCACAGCACATCAGAAGATGGAAGCTGGGATACGTATTCAGGAAAAGGGCATGATACTGGCAATTTTGGAGAAGCAGCAGGACTAGGGCAGGCATAATGCTTTTCCGAAATGAACGCTGGTCTTTCCATGATACCTTCAAAAAAGTAGAAGTGTCCTAAAAAATCTTACAGATCCAGCGTCTGGATCTTTCTTTCCTACATTAGGACTTTTGTCTGGAGGAGTCAGAGAGGAATTCCCTTTGAGTTACACAGAAAACCAGATAAAATGAGAGGCCAATGATCTCCCTGTACAGATAGCCCTTCAGGTAATGTACACATGCACAAGGGTACTGCTCCAACAAAAGAATCAAGAGGATCTGTTAGGTCTTCTTTGGACAAGCTATTTGAGGACAAATCACATCAGTGTTTGCTTCACAAGGCTATGTGTCTTTCAGGCGCTGCTCTTCTCCAATCCTTTAAACAAGGAAACACTTATTTCCTAAGATTCTGGGGTCAAGTTTGGTTCCCGTCTGACACCTCAAATCCTCTCAGTGTGCCTGCTGCTGCTAAGCTAAATGGTGGCATGAGGTAATTTATTTGGGATCAGGGTTCAAGTGTTAATGAGAATACCACATTTCTCTGAAGCTCTGCAGAACTGAGAGCAGCATTCTCAGCTGAGAGAAAGAAAAAAACCAAATTCTCAGCACATACTGGAACCAAGAAGCATATGGAGCCATTTTAGCCCATGGTTGCATAGCTTCTTCTCAGGTTTCAATGGAGTAAATCTGAAGGGCAGTTTGAATCCTAACATATGTGCAGGAAGTCCCTGCATTCACGATTACTATAAAAGTAGGTTAATTGGAGCCCTTCTCCAGTGAGGTGCTGAGAGCCCTCAGCTCTGCTTGGAGTTTAGAGCACCAGTATGTTTAGCACCTTGAAGGATTAGGCTTCTAAATGTTTCTTCTGCTGATAGCACACTTGCTAGAGGATTGATTTGACAAGGGTAGCAATGTATGGCCATTAAATTGTTTGCAGATTTGACCTATCTGTCCATAATAAGAAATAATATCTGAAGTGCCATAACTCTGTCAAACATTTCAAAGGAATACTTGTTTAAAGATTGAATGTATTATGTAATCTCATAATGTCAGATTAGGACATAAAACTATGGAACATGACACAGAGCAGCATTACAAGACATACTGTGTCAGAAATTGTGTAAACAATTTCTTCTGGACTTCTCACATGTTATCAGTTTGAGAAGTGACTATGATGCATTTCAAATTTCTGCTGGCAGCTGGAGACAAAATGATGTGGCAAAAAAGTGACTGGAAATATCATCCAGGAACTCTTGAAAAATAATTTTTCTATAGCAAAACAGTATAGACCTGCAGATTTTGTCCTGATGTGAGAGAACATATGGGGAAAATGAGAAAAGAGAAAGAAGAGCAGAACGATCAAAATCAAGGAAAAGTAACAGAGCGCAGTCCTGTGTGCCATTAAATGAACCATAGCTCCCAGTTAACAGACCCCAAGCAATTAATAACAAACTAAATGCAAAAATCTGTTACCTGTAGCCAGTACAAGGGCTTAAGAGTTATCTAACGCTTATGCCTATGATTTCATAAGCACCACTTTTCTCCATTTGGATTTATTTTCATTATGTGCTATTTGCCTGGGTATGAGACTACCTAGGTAAGATAAATATCTTTCACTTTGAAAGATGTATTTGATTTCTTTTAAGTATAAAGCACTTCGGAATTTGGGGAAATAGAAAAGCAAAATAAATTCCCACAAACTAAATCTAAAATCGAGACAGGTATAAAAAACAGAGCTGAGAGGAGAAAAGGAAATAAACCACCAATGAAATAAACAGTGATCATTTTTTATGAGAGTCATAATAAAGAAAAATTATTTTAACTTTCCTTAAGCGACAACTAGTAGAAAAAATAGATAGCAGTTAAATAAGTAACACTGAGCTTGCTGGGCTGGTGAGCATCAGCTGGAGTTGCCTTTTCTGTGATTTTCCTTTTATGTTTAATCGTCACAATTTTTATTACCTTATTCAGTTCAAAGTATGTATAAATATATATATGTATATAAAAGCATATATGAATGTCATATGCAGCATTTTTGTGACTTAAAATTTAATCAAGCAGAAGCTTATGGTGGGCCCCTTCAGCAATATCTGCCTTGGCCAGTGCAGAATAACAGAGTCCACAAATCACTACAGTGATTGAAAAAGTCATGCTTTTCACTCTTGCATCCCACCTCCACTAACATGCACGGCTGAAAATAGAAGAGGGGTTACAGTGAAGCTGTACCAGGGTGCAGATCAGCTTCCACTCAGCTCTCGTTTTCTCTCTTCAAAATAATGTGTGGTGAAGGGACTGCAGCCCTCCAAAAGACCTCAGAAATTAAGAGTTCAGGCCTTTCAAAACAGCACTAATGCAGCATTCTCTGGGATGTGACAACCCTTCTTGAAGGAGACTGGAGTAGAGCAGGAAAGTGGCACCCAGACTCTGCCTCTCTGGTCTTGCCGTGATGCCGTGCCTCGGGGAAAGGGTGCCAGAAGATGGATGCCAAGATATGGCTCTGATGGAGACCAGCTGAGCAGACTCCGGGTTTTTGTCTTGCTTGCCTTGGCACAGTGAGTGCCAAGCTGGTCCTGCACCCCGGGAGCTGGAGTTTCAGTGAGAAATGTGCAAGTGCTGCTCTGCTTGGCACAGTGGATTTTGAATGAGTTTGCCTCCCTCTGTGAGCCACGTGAAGCACGGGCGCACATCACACACGATGAGTGCAGGACCTGGGAGCTCTCTGTGCTCCTCTACTCCTCGCACAGGTTTCACCCCTGGCTGCCCTTACCCCAGCACGCTGCCGAGCTGTGCCCTGGCTCTTTGCACAGGTGGCACCTCGCAGGCTGGGCTTTACTTCTGCTGCAGGACAAGCTGCCGACAGCTTCGCTACAAGCCTGGGACCCGCACTTCTCTTGAGGGACAGGTGATGCTTTCCACCTCTCCCTGTCTGTGTCTCTCCAAGCAGGAATGGTGCAGAGCAGGGCTGCCGGGAAGCTGGGGCCAAGCTGTGCTGAGCAGCCTTAGCCTTGGTAGCAGCCTGGGCAGGACGTGCCGCTCGCCACAAACGTCGGTGGTCGGTGATGACTCCCCATGGTGGCTGCTCTCTGACACCTGTCAGCCAGCACCTCCACATTAGCAGAAGCTAACTGGGTCAGTATTATGTTGCATTAGATGTAATAATGCTTTGTTCACTCCTTTTTCTCGCTAATAACTAGCTGCTTCCTTACATCCCTTCTGGTCAGCCCTGTCTGTCAAATGACATGTCTGTCAAAATAGGCATTATTCAAAAACGGACCTGTTGCCAGCTCCATGAGGCTGGGGGATGGGTTCCTGTATCATATCACTCTTCCCTTCCATACATCTCAATTTCCTGCTTTCTGCATGATTAATGCACATTTGCTTCCCTGTACATAATGTAGACAGCAAAGAATGAATTATGCTGCTTCATTACATTAACAGGTAACATGTCTTTCCATACCTATATACACTAATCACTGCTTTCTTGTGCCTTATGTTTGTAAATGAACCAGATACAAAGAGTAAATACAGAATAATGGCATGTTATGCTCCTGTAATGTAAGAGAAATCAGAGAGGGACAAGAAGGCATTTCTCCTACTACGGAGTTAGTTTAGTAGATTTTCATAATTTAAAAGTTAAAATAAAAATAAAAACCACTATCCTCATAAAACCTACATTCGACCGTTGTTGTTGAGCTTTAGTAGTTTTTACTAAATTCAAGGAAAAGAAGATAGAACCTTTTTGCACTTGATAGAAAATGGTCACAAGGGACAGAAAACAACTAACCTATACATTAGAGATATAGACTACAAGATATTGTTCACATATGGTTAATCTCTGCCGAAACTTAATATTAGATAAATAAGCCAATATTGGCACTCTCAGACAAACTCCAGTATTGTATCTGTAAATAACAATATTATGCAGACTTGAACACATTAGTAGCTTGAAAACAGAAAGCAATAGTAGATGCTATAAAATACACAGAATCAATTCTGTTTGGACATTTATTGTACTAATACTATTTTCAATTTATTTAGCAGCAAAGTGCTTTTATTACTGACTACTAACTATGTATGAATGAGAATGTATGTGGGTGCTGTACACTTAAACATGTGCATATTAGCTGTTCTGCCTGGCTTAAAAATTCCCTGAGAGGACAACAATATCATGTTTTAACAACACCTAGCAGCAGCGTATGATATGCCATAGAGGCACAACACAAGGGAATACCGATGCCACGGATCCAGTCATAATTTAGTTACAGGGGATAAAAGCATTATTAACCAAACACAATTTGATTGGAAAATTAGCACTATCAGCTTATCCTTGATAAATGCCACTTTCACCAGAAGTAAGAAGCCAGCTGTTGGTAGTTGCTTGCCTTTTTTTCCTCTTTTACTTCACAGAGCCTCCAGAAGCTTATGTAGAAAGAAAATCAATTAAATAAAAATGGACAATGATAAAGAAGTCAAGAGAGCAATTTTAAAATCAATACATTTTTTCAAAAGAAGCTCTCAAGGTGGTTGCAGAATATGGAACAGAAGTCTGACATACCAAGCAGACACAATGTCAAGAACCAAAGGAAGATCCCAAAATACCTTCATGTTTATCGGAAAGGATGGCACGGAAAGATTTGTAATAACCCAAGGTCAATCAAACCCAATTGCCTATTGCCTACCCTGACTCCTGGAGGGCAGGTAATGAAGTTTCAGACACTAGGCCGTGTCTTTAAGTGGACAATGTTCACACTTGAAGAACCCAGCACTTCAAGAGTCAGCCAAGAATGAACTTTTGTGGTAGCAAACATCAGCAGAAATACCACCAACTTCTGCTCTAAGTACAAGACATAATTCTTCAATTTTCAAATAAACACGTTATAGATATAACCTCCCCCCCAACCCCACATTTAAACAATAAAACTCTGTCAAAGCAAAATATTCCATTATGCGCGCAATTTTCTCTCCAAGGAGAGGATTGAAGAAAGGACAGACCACATGTGAAATGTTAGTCATTAGTCATTATTGTTAGTTAGTTGTTTGATGCACTTTTGGGTGGTTCTCAGAGCGGTAAGGACAGTACAAGAGCTTATATGGACTACTGGAGAAATCACGGAAAAAGATTAACCCAATGAACTTCATCTTAATGCTTGCTTACAAGCTGCTGCGCAACTTTATGAAACTTTCAGAGACAAAAATCACTTAAATCGTCATAAAACTATTTCACAAGAAAAATAATGGGCAGAAAAGGGTCTTAAAAAATGAATGGTGAATTGATACAGTTAGCTGTGTTTTAGTGCTGCTTCTAAATTTGCAAACTGTAAAAGTCAGCCCAGAAAATGTCCCAAGCTCTTTTGCTGTGTCAGATTAAGGCAGAAGTAAATGTTGCTCAAGTAGTCAAGCAGAGTATTGAGGTAAAAAGATTTTAGCCATATTCATTTTCCATTTCAAAACCATTTCTGTTTTATTGCAAATTCATGATTTTGAAAGCATGGTCAAAAAGATGATTCTAAAGAAATTACTTTTTTTTTTTGGTGCAAAACATCTGTGTAGTGCTATACCATGACAAGCATGAGGCGTGCAAACACAACTCAGAGCAACTGGCACTTCTGTCAGCACTGAAGGCATTGATGTCATTTAGTAGTTGTGGTAAGCCCCAAATATTCCTCTTGCAGCAGAACATTTGTTGCCTACTTCCTATGGAATTTCTGAGCAGGAATCAGGTCCAGCTATATCATGTTCTATTTCTTTCCCTAAACAAGGTTTTCTTTTTTGAATTCTTCAATATGAAATGCACACAAGTCCACATATGTACTTAAATATTTGTAAGTCCTTCCTCTTCCCAAAACCAGACTTACTGACTTTTCTTTTAGCTATTACTATTTGCAGATATCTCATTCATGCTCATGTTGATGAGACAAAACAATGTTTTCATGTCTTCCCTTTAACCAATACAGTATCTTCATTAATTTAGCCACAAAAAATTTGTAATGACATTTTTGCAATTAATTTTTTATTTGTGTGTAAAGTGTACTTCCAGATCATTACCATTGACTCTTTTAATACAGTCACTATGCTTTTAGAAGTTGACATCTCACCAACTGAAGTCCTATCAGGACTTCAGTTCACAACACTAAATCTCCACAAATGCTTTCCATAAAATACAATGATTTCTGAAGTTAATTTTGTATAAAGTCCTCTCTTTTTTCAAGCTGCTGTCTGAATGCCAGATGTTTGTGATCTGGTTATGCCAGCAGTGATGTCTGGGATCAGCAAAACTCTAACAAGAACACACAGAACTTTAAAAAGCAAAAAAACACCCAAAGACCAAATGAGTGTTATATTTCAACATTTACATTTCAACATGTACATTTCAGATATTTGAAAGTAATACTCCCTCATCCTTTGCATACAGACCTGTGACTTGTATATAAGAAAACTGAAAATGCAACAAAAGGAAACGGAACAAATTAATAAACCTACAGCAAATTAAATTTCACTCTGCTAAATTAGTTGACTATCAAAGTTTACCCCAAGGGAATCATCTAAATTTGGAGGATTTATCTGAAGAAACAAATATGAAAATGGGGATGAAGAATGTGAGGTGGCTAGGGGAGTGGATGGGCCCAGAAAGGTTTGCCTAGTTACCTTAAAGAAAGTTCATTGAAAGGGGGAACTGCTGCCACCTCCACGTAAGATTGCATTTTGTCATGACAAATTATTTACTCAGAGGGACTTATTAGCCTCAGTAAGAATGTGTATGGAGAGAAGAAGGAAATATTCTTCACAACCCATTACAAAGAGTGCTGCACCAGCTTGGACAGGGAACAAAAAAAAAAAAAAAAAGGCAATACAGAAAGATGCTGTTTTTTCAAGAATGTCCAAGTTAAGGCAGAGTGAGAGCATTGCCCTGCTGACACAAGTGGTCTTTAGAGTGGACAATATTTCAAACCACCCCAGACACATGAACTGAGATAACACAGATGTCTAAGAACCGTAGCTCAGCTCCAGAGCATCTTCTCTCTGGTACTTCAGACACACAGGGTTTCTGTCGTAATGAACTCTTACAGCTGGAGAATAAGAAAAGGACTAAATCAAGTAGAAAAGACAAATGATTGTGTGACTGCTTTAAAAATAATTCTTGTGGAGTCAACATGGAGCATTACATCTCATGGCTAGGGATCATTTACTCCTGCAGATTAAGGTCTATCACCTTACCAGAAGGCATTCAGTGCCCTGCCATACAGACTCTCGTGGGACAAACACATATTTTTCCTTATTTTGAAGGTTTTATTAAAGATGATTATTGCTACACAAGTTTCTAAAATCTGTGATATGGGCTACCTGTACGATGGTTGATGATTATGATTGAATGAGTAAACAGAGGTCCATTAAAAAGACTCCCACACTTTCTCAAATTATGAAAGTATAGTTAGTCCCCAGTATGAGGACGACTTGAACTCATTTCGATGCAGATGTAACTTTGCTAATTGGCAGATCCTCACTACTATGGTTCTTGTGACATGGTGATCTGACTAATATCTGAAGACACTTTACATGCTGGCTACATTGATAGAGAGCAGGAAGTGTAACCTTTGACCAGAGAGTAATAACAGCATGAGCTTTTCTGCAAACAAAACCTAGAGGAATTAATGTCCAGTATCAGTCACAAAGTGCATTTAGTACTCCCTGTAAATCTAACTGAAACATTTAATGAAATTATCATCTTCCTGTGTAATTTGAAACAGATGTAAGAGTTTTGCCAAAAAAGAAAGGATGCTTGAACTCCCAGAGGACTATGGCTAGAACCAAAAGAGTGTATGACAGGGGTAGAGGGCTTTCACGGGCTCTGATCTGGTACCTCAAATTCATACGTGGGACTTCAATGTCTGGAATGCCACCTCTAGATGAGCTCCCCGAAATCAACATGCTGAGCAGAGGCAACTTACCTCCAATCATTTGGAAGAACCAAGGAGAGCAGGATTATGTGGTCTTAAAAACCCCCACCATAGATGCTTCCATTTTGTGTGTCCTTTTGTTTTCGCACTGCCCAGCTGTATCACAGTTCACATATCAGAAGATTTTTCTGGCATATGAAAACTTTACATTCAGTTTCCTTCACCCCTTCCTCATTGGACTGTTTGAAAATCTCTCTGCCCTATTTCCAACAGAGTCTCTCCACAGAGCAGGATTCCACCTGAGCGCTGTGGTATCTTCAATGCTACTACAGCAAACAGGATTGGCTGGTCTTTTTTTTTCCACTGTATGTTCTGATATTCAGCATAGCTATAAAAAATATCTCATAAAAAATCAGCTTGCAGGCTCAAGTACATAAATATTACTAAATAAGAGATGGACCAACAAACACATCATAAGTTGTTTTCTATTAACTAATTAAAGATGGCTTATTCTAATAAAGCGTTTCGTGTCAGCTACGTTGTTTCTTTCTTCATTTGAGGAAGATTAAGTTGGCTAATTTTTTTACCTAACTTTCATCATGATAGTCAATTTTAATTTTCATTTTCTATTTAATCTGCATTTATCATTACTTTTTAGATCACCATATCTGAGGTTCCCTAATGTGAAGCTTTTTTATGACCTTGCTAAAAGTTTCTTTCTGATGTCAGAACCCCTGTGTGAGCAGGTGTTGCATGCTTTGGCAGTGGTAGAATTATTCTTTCATAGTCTATAGAGGCTCTTCAGCTGCTTTCATCCCCATAGCATCTAAACTCCATGGAGTAGCACATTAACTGACAAGACTGACATCCATCATCTCTGCCTCACTCTCCTCTCTGAAGGAGTGTGTTTGCAGGGGACTCTGTGGTTTGGGTGGGGTTTGCACTGTGTTTAATTTTTAAATGTCCCTGCCTCCAGGTATGTACCTCAGAAAAATTCTCCCGTCACATACAGCAGAGGCTACAGAGAAGTTTCTAAAGGTCTTTCACTCCTGCCTTTATTCACACCCATGTCTCCAGTCGGTCTGTGTCTTGTCCAGAAATGCAATTTATAATGACAAGTGCTCTAGTACAAGTGTTAAAAAAGAGCTCCTTTACTAGAGCATTTTATACTGATGAAGTCTTCTGCACCTATAGTAGAAAGTGCTTTCCAAACTTATGATTTTTTCGTCTGGTCTCCCAAGTATGCAAAACACTTGTAGCAGGAACCGTTACTCTTTACATTCATAGCTACAGGCAAAAATACATCCAGTTGAAGTTTCACCAGTGAGTAGAAGCTGCTATTAAAGGCCATCCTTAACTTTCTGGCTTACTTGTGGTTTTACTCATTTAGCTTGATATTCTAGGAACATCTTCAAGCTAAGGGGGTGATAATAATGATGATAATGGACCAGTCCAGAGTGAGGGTACTCAACCTCAGAGAGCTGGACAGTCACTCTGTTATTAAGAGATGTCATGAAAACAAAATATAATTGCAGGTGAATATCTTGGCAGTGTAATCATGTTAACTTCAAAAACCCTGTAGAGGTACTGCTCCCTTCCCACACTTATGAGATGGATTAGGAAAGCTGTATTACTCTCCATCCATGATAGGCTTATCTTGTGATTGTATCCCCTTATCTCACTCATGGTCTTAACTTCTGGGGCAGTCCTCCTCAGTCTTGGCTCACTGCCACTCTTCCTCAGGGAGAGGAGCTGCCAAGTCCTCTGGCACTCTCAGTTACCCTTGTGGCAAGATACAGCACCATATTAAACAGGAAACAGACCCACGTCAGTGTGCCATCAAATATGCAGATGTTAAAATGCTCAGGAGCTCTCATCAAATCTAATATGGTCAGAGTAAATCACAGTCCAGTGAAACACCAACTCACACGATTTTTTTTTTTTTTTACCAGTTGTGGTGCATTTATAAACCTTCAGTACTTAAACTCTGAGGATTTGTCGAATACAGACAAATTTTGACATTATTTTTTAGCTCCATGAAAACAGGATTGAAGTATATAAGGCATCAAAAACATGAGAATGCAAACACAACCCAAAATATATTACTTTAAAAGAAAGTTTCATTATCTGGAAAGGGTTGGAGTTGTGATTTTTGAACTTTTAGGTTTGATATTGCTGACGTTGCCAAGTATGATCCAGTTCCTTGCTGACAGATCTATAAGGAGAACTTGAACTCGAAATTGTTGTACATCCGAGTTTTCCTTGCTTTTTTTGGAGCAGGTCAGTTTTCCTCTTCCTAGTCCACAAGAAATCCCCATTAATTATCCCCCTCACTCTTGCCACAAAGACACTTGTACCATTTCCTGTTAGATTTCACCCTCCACCTCTCTGTGCAATTAGCAAGGGAGTTTTTATTCATGCTCCAATTTCTTCCCACTACTGCTGTTCTTCTGCTCTCTCCCCATCTCTCACAGCTCCTTCCCTTTCTTCTGCTGTCTGATTTTTCTCCATCCCCTCAGCCTCGATGTTAACCCTCCTCCCACACCTTCTGTGCTTTCCCTCCCCTCCATTTTGTTTTCCTGTCAGTCCAGCAGCAGAAAGAAGCTAACATCCCTGTCCCTTGATGGTATTTCAGAGCTCCGGAGCCAGATCAATGTTGTGGTGCTGCAAGCAGGGGCAGGGGACAGGTGGGACACGGCCACCACAGGGGAGGGAGCAGGGAGGCAGCACAAAGGGCAGAGCGAGGAGGCTGCGCAGAGAGCAGGGAGTGCTGCGGTACGAAGGGTGTTCGACATTGCAGCTCCACAAAACACAAACTGCTCCCAGCTCTGGGCAGTGCACAATGGCCAATTCCTTTGTCCATGAACACAGTAGCTGACTCGCTACTTTACAAATACTGGGATATCCTGAAGATGAAAGGAGCAATGCACACTACATTTACAGTCTTGTAATTAGCATTTGGCACCAGAGAAACCATTAAAAAAGTCATGACTTTCCTTTGGGCAAATACGTACTAAAAGCACAACATAGCCTTTGAATATTGCTGACCCAGTAATCCAAAGAAAACAAAGAAAGAAGTGCTTTTAACTTCCCATGAGCTGTGATGTGGGAACTCACAGTTACACTCCTGTGTTCTGGGTCTCCGAGTCTGTTCACTCTGGCCCTGGGAATCTCTGCTACAAGTGCATTTCCAAAACTTCCCCCTTCGTTTTTTGTGGAGATCACATTATGGTGAACAGCCTTGGTATGCAGCAGCAAAAATACACATTCTTGAGAATGTCTTGTATCCCACTATGGGGAATGCTGACTGGATATTTCACTGGCATGAAAACCCTCTGCTGTAGCTTACCATATCCAAGGCCATACACACACATCCCACAGGCTGCTCTCAGTTTGTGCACTGACTCATCTACACCAGTCTCTGTTGTTTCAAGCCCACTCAATATGACCCTGAGCTGTCATTCCCAGTCACACACAGTCTTCCCATCACTCCAATCCTGCCTGTGGACCCACTAGAGCAAAGACACATCAGGAGAAGGGAAAATGAGTCAGAGAAAGTAACCAAATTTTACATTTTTGTCTTTGTTCTACTAGATGTATACAAAACTGAAACAGCCTTAATTAAGGCTCTATTAAGCAGCCTTAATAAAGAAGAGGAAAAATGCCTTCTGGCCAATACCAAATGAATCTGTAGCTTTTGCTGTCACAGAAGTCACAGAGGATATCCCATGATAATCCTGAATAGAGGGTGCTGGCAAACTGACATTCAGTGACTTATGATCTATATTTATTTTACATATAATTTTTTGTGGAATTCTCTGTCCTCATGTAGTCTGCAGGGAATCCAATCAGGAAAAATATCAGAACTCAGTCTTCATATAGGCCAATCCCAGCAAACAACTTTAACTCATCTTAAAGTAACTGAGTTTGAAGGTTGCTTGACCAGATTTTCTGGAGACCAGCACACAACCATTCTAGCCAAGATCAGTCCTGTGTGAGTAATCCTTCAGAACTGAACCCTGAAATGAGCAAGGCACCCTGTTATGGTGTTTCTGGATCAGAACGAAAAGGAAAAACTAAAGATCCCTTTAGACAATTCCATGCATTTCTGAAGAGGAAACTCTCCTACCTGGAAAGTCTGTGAAAACCAGGGAAACTCAACAGAGATCTTGCATTCTCACCATTCTAGGTATTATCAGTATAAGCAGGCTTTTTTTGCCTAGTTCAGGTCTTTTATATGACCTTCCTATGTTTGGATGAAAAAAAGTGCCTTAGTTGCATGGTAAGCCTTGCAGAAATATTATGCTCTGAATGACTGTTTTTAACATATTACAAAGGTCTAGATGACATGAGAGGACTTAAACCTTCCCTTTGTAAAAATCCAACAGACTATTTATTTTTAGTATAAAATCTGGTAACTTTTAAGGACTTATCCTGACACAGCTATGTTTCAAAAATGTTGCTTTTGTTTTTCTTTTGATGTATTGCCTATACAGATTACAAAGTTTGCATTATTGTTAAGAGGAAAAACATCCCAACTTTCTTTGAGCATACAGGGGAGTCTGGAACTGTCAATGTGTTTTCAGTCACAGGCTTTTCTCTTCATCAAATCGTACTATGTCCAACTCTTAGGATACCATAAATATTAGGGAAAATGTCATACTCAGCAGCCTGACACATATGTTCATCTCTCTTCAGCCCAGTGCAAGTGATGACAGGGTTTCTTCAGTATCATTGCAGAGATAATATTTCTGCTTTGGCCCAAAACCAGCATGTTGTTACCTCAAGATGCGGAGGAGACTGAACCATTAACCTGCATTCATAATTTATTTCTTTCTCTTTCTTCATTGAAACCTACAGTGCTGGGGAGGTAAGTCACCTTCTACAGACAAAAATGCAGCTCTGCACTGATTGGAAATTACACAGCCACTAGAAAACAGCAAATGTGCAGCAAATGTGATGTATCAACACTGCAGTGTCTCTACGGAAATACAGTACAAGTGCACAAAGGAAGAGATCTCTGACACCATTTAAAGCTCATTCAAAATATCATGTCAACCTACAATACCCACACTTTATCAAATAGATATTTTAAGATGAAGTCTTGAATTCTGATTATGTTTGCAATGTTGATGGGATTGTTCTCACTGTGCAGTCCTGTTCTGCTTTGATTGGAAAAATATTTTAGGCTGAATTCATCCTCAGTGTCTCTAGTAAAATTAACATACTAGCTAGAGCCTATTCTTGGCCTATTTGTGCCCATTCTTGTTCTAAAAAATAGAGTGCATTTTAGAGATAGCTGCTTCCTCTATAAGACCTAGTCTGATAATGAAAACATCATTAATCTATAGTATGGAGACAGAGAGATCTGTGACAAAACACCTTGTAAATGGCTCTAACAGAGTAATATTGACTGATTCTGTCAATACTTAGTAAGGAATTTGTTGCAATATCACAGAACATAGAACAGCTCAGGTTGGAGGGGACCTCTGGGACATCATCTGCTCCAGCCTCGTGCTCAAAACAAGTCCAGCTAGATGTTTGCTAAGGGCCCTGTCTTGTCAAGTTTTGACTACCTCCAAGGAAGGAGACTTTGCCTCTCTGGGCCCGTACTCCAGTGTTTAACCACCCTCATGGTGAATTCTCCTTTTTTTTTTTTTTTTTCACATCTAATAAAATTCTCCCATGTCACAACTTGCATTTATTGCCTTTTGGTCATACCACTGTGTGCCTCCGAGAAGAGCCTGTCTCCTCCACAGCCTCTGACTGTCGCACACCGCAGTAACACCCCCTCTCCCTGTTCTTTTCTTTGGGCTAAATAAGCCCACTTCCCTCAGCCTCTACTTGTATGTCAGGTGCTGCAGAGGCCATCCTGGTGGGCTGTGCTGGACTCATTCCAGCATTCCAACACCCTTCTGTGGTGTGCCTGCTATGTACTGGTTTCTCATTCAGAAAACAGAAACAGCACAAACAAAATCAATGGCAGCTTGTCACCAAAAAACTGCAGATTCATACTGTCTTGGGCAAAAGCAGTTTCTTTTGGGCACATTTCAGCAACATTGCAGGTGCTGACAGCCACCTGGAAAAGAGAATTATTGTATAAGCTTTGAGCAGTATGAATTGCAACAGGAACGAATTGCAACAAGAATGGATTGCAAATCATCAGGCCTTCCCCACAAAAGGGAGACTACAGAGATAAGATTAGTTGAATGACAGGCACAGTACACTACATCCAAATACAGCTGGAATGAACATTTTTTCTTTTTAATAGCTCATTTCTCAGGTTTGGCTTTTCACTTGTGTTGAGACTCCATATTACAAAGCAGATACTGGCCTGAATGTAAGATTTTAGGGAATAATTTTTACACAAAATTGATTATATGGTGCTACAAAGAGATTTCCATGAAACAAAGATGTGTTTAGGAAGCGATCCATGATCAGTGTGAAAATGCAGGTAATGCATTTGGGCTACTCTGTCCCACTTAGGCAGCACCTGTTGCTTTATTAGAACAGAGAACACTTAAAAGAAATTATTTCTGTTGTGAACTACATTATTTCTAATGGTGACAAAAATCATAGACAGCCTCAAAAATGCCTATGGGAATTTTTCCAGTATCTGCACTCTGAACAAGTTGCCTTTTGGGCAGACCCATGACTTTGACAAGCTCCTGGCCACCCGGGTAGAGCTCCTCTCCTGCTGCACATCCCTCTGAGCCGTGGGTTAGAGTGGGAGAGCCAACAGGGGCTCTGTCTGAAAGCAGATCCTAACAGAGTACAGATCCCTTGGAGCACTTCGCATATGTACTGTGAGAATAAATAAAACATGGAGCACGCTACAGCAGCTCCAATTAGGAGCAGCAGCACACTTTGTGAGATGGAACTACACTGCCATATAAACCATGCAAATTTTCAGAAGTATCCCAGGGACACTTTTCCAAATATTTGCAGATATACCAAAGGGGAGACTAAACAACACAGGGTGAAGGTGGTAAAATAATTGTCCTCACTTTTTTATGCTAAAGAAAGGTTTAGAAGGGGCTGCAGCTGTGATTACATGTAGAGGAAAATTCCAACAGTGTGGTAAATTATTAATTAATATTGAGGCACTATCAATCAGCATAGTGCATTTATGGAGTATTCAAAATTAGAGAGAGGCTAATTAGCAGTCTAGAGTGAAGGCCATTTGAGAAAGCACAGGAGAGACTTTGGCTTAGATTTACAGTGGTGTTTATTTAGAGATTTTATGGGTGCATTGAATCTGTACATTCAGTAGTTTCATAGTCAGTTACTGGCTACTTCATAGAGAAAAAGTAAACCTGACCAGACAGAAGTTTTTCCAGGTCAACTGTAATGGAAATGCATACACTGGACAGGAATAGGAGTTCCTTCAGACCGATCCATCACATCACATCACTTCCAGAATTGCTCATTTGAGGTAAGAAAAACTATAGTTAGGTTATTTAGCCAAGTAAATACTGAATTTCCACTCATCCCTCCAAAGCATGTTTCTCTGTCTGGGCAATATGAAAATATACCTACTAAAACAGTTAAAGACTGTTAAAGATTTTGGATATTATGTGAGCAGACACACACGTGTACTTATTTTCTCCTGACATAACATCTATTGTACACCAACACAGATTAATTACAAAGGTTTCAGGAGTTTTTCTACAGCATTTGGAACATTAAGATTCATCTGTGTGCTTATTGAAAGCTATAACTTTTGAGAATATTTAGAATGGTAATGCCTGAGCTTCAAAATTATACTTTTGAAGTGAGAAGGCTTGTCCATAAATGAAATTTTACTTATGATGACATAATTTCAAGCAATAAATCAACCCTTTGTTTTTCTTGCTAAAACGATGCCTGATGACAGCCACTTTACTGGAGTGATTTGATTCATTGTTTTAAAGCCAGTTGTCAAAATCAACTCTTCTCATTTTCTTTAACATTTCTGTAAGGGTTAATGCCTGTCTTGTGCAGGTTCATTCACATTTTCTATTCAATTTCATTGAGAACTGGAAAAAAAAAAAGTAGATTTGAAATTGTAATTCAGATTTCATTTTAAACTGCTTATCTCTGTTCATCTTCTGATTAAACATAATTTTTTTGGAACCAAAATGTCATGTTATCTTTATGACCACACGCTCCATCAAAGTAGTAAAAGCTTGAAGGTTTACTGCAAAAAGGGTTCCCCTTACTGGTGTCTCGGTGTACTACAGCCCTCAGATCCCCTTCATGGTTTTAAACCACTAAAATCATTTAACCAGAAGCAGCTGCTGGTTGTGTCTTGCTCTGGAGATCCCTCAGGCAGTCTTTGTTCAAGGCTTATGCGTATGTTTAACAAACATATGCCAAATCGTCAATAAATACTGGCTACTGGTTGCTGGATTTGCAAGTGTCTCTATGATACTTGATACTTTTCCATAGGAGGGACATATCTGTGTGTGTGTCAGCAAACATTTTGTGCTAAGATCCCAATCACAGTATTTACAGCTATAACACAGACACATCACAGTTATATAGGGTGGCTGAAAGATTTTATTGGCGTTTACAGGGAGTTGCTACAAAAATGACTGAGTGACAATTATTTAAGTCATCCCATAAGTGCTGCTGAAGCCATTATCCCCTGACAGTCTGCACAGAGGATTCCAAAATCTCATGGCTGCAGAGAGAGGGTGCTTGCCAGAGCAGAGAAGGTCAACTTCAGCAATGCATTTTGACGCTGTCACATAAAAAACCCCACAGGGCAGAGCTCAGCAAATGGAGCTGTACAGCCAATCCTTGAAGAGTAGATCCATTGCTTAAAACAGCTCTACCAAAAATGAGTGGAATAAGTAAAGTCCTGAAAGCTCAGTATTTCCCATGGCTAGTCCCAGTCTACCTTGCCAGAATAAGGAATATTCTATTTCTGTTTTTATTTTTAAAAGGCCAGAAGAAACACACTTCTGCTTTCCATTTGAAACATTTGAAGAAATCTTCCTCCATTTCCCATAGCATGCAATAGGCACTTTACACCGAATTTTTTTCTTCTGGTGTGGGCACATCTATAATGCACAGAGAGCAGAAGGTGGGAATGTCAGTAGATGGTCGCCTTCACACTGAAGGCAAATTAGCAACCTTAATCTGGAAGGCTGAATAAATATGGCTCCTGCACTCAGGTTAAGGGCTTAGAAAAAACCTCAGGTGCCCAGGCTAAGCAGGCTCCTCTGCTGGGGACTTCTGCCATTGCAGGGTTAGGCTCACCTCTGACAGTGGCAGGGGCTATGCTGGAGTGTGAGATGGAGGATTCACGCTGCCCCTCAGCCCTGGGGGCAGAGCTACAGCCTCTCCACACACTTCTCACATGCGCTGTTTGCATATGCCCCCACTCTTACTCCCTGCTGCACGGGCAGATGTACCTTCACTGGCTGTCCAGAAGTTGGCTCGACAGAGAAGGCTCCTTCCCTGACAAGTGCTCTCCGGTGGCTGGGGTACAAACAGCTTATCCGGACATGGGCTCTCTTAAGTGATTGCTGGATTGCAAAAATGTAATAAAAACCTTCCCAGAACAGAGCCGCCTATACTATCTCCTCCACACAGTTTATATGCAGGTATGTGCCCCAATGCAGTCACAAGTCCCAAATGTCTTCCCAAGACAACCAGCTCCCAGGACAGCAAACATGAAAAAAGTGAGTGTAGCAGGGCTGATCATGCTCCAGCCCAAATCGTCAGCATCACAGCTAAGCCTGGCTCTTGCTAAGCAGTGAGAGGCTGTTCCCACCCTGATTACAGCCCATGCCAGAGCCCCAACGAGGCCACAAGGCTTCCCGGGGCTCAAATGTCACATCAGGCAAAGGCAGACAGATCCAGGAAACCTTTGCTGCCCAGACATCCCTGGATCAATAATCACAGGACTCACATTGTAACACCCGTTGCTGTGGTGGGGTTCTCCCTTTTAAGTCCCACCTGAATGTTTTTAAGACTCTCAGCTGTGAGTATTGGGTTTGGAGGCTGTATTTTTTTAACCATTTCCAGTTTGAATGGAGAAAAGACATTCCACAATGCCTATTTGAAGTATTTTTTATTGTCAGGCACCAGAGGAAGATTCAGTGAATATAGTACCCCATGAACTACCAGGCTGGGATTCAGAAAACACATGGAAGATGTATTCAGAAAATGCATGAAACTTCTGAGATACACAACATTCCAAAATCACATCCTTATCAAAGTTATTAAACTGTAAATTCCTGACCATTTTTGAGGACTTCCTCTTCATTGTATGAGGTAGTAATGGCACTGGAAATCCATACCGGGCTTCTAACTGATTCTGAGGCTAAATGCAGTGGAAGCAGGTCATAATACTAGAATGCTGCTACAAAATAAACCAAAGCACAACAGCCTGATGCTTCCTTTTCAGTAGTTATTACTGTTATCACCTTTTTAACCTGTATTTTCAGGCAAAAAGATGAAACTTCTAACCTGTCTTTAGAATCTCATATCCTCTACTGCAAGCACTAATCTAAATGAGAGCGTTGTCAGGAGAGTCCCAGGTCAGCTTTCAAGAGAATCAAGCTTCACTGCAGTAATATTTAATTTAAGGCTGAAAAGTGCTAAATTATGGTTGGTAGAAAAACTTAACGTGTTACTGTGCCCTGGCTTGCTTTCAAAGGAAGGAGAATCTGTCCTACAAATGTCCAAGAGTATGAAGTATCTGTCTGGCCAGGATGTGCATTGTAACTAACTCAGGCATCTGCTTTTGATGATGCCTTTTTGGGCTGTTGTGGGAAGCATCCTGCACTAATAATCATGTGTGCCATTTTTGGCAGTAGGCCTGTTTCCTTAATTAAAGTAATTTCATTCATACAATCAATAAACACACATTTCCTTCCCAAATATATCTTGAAAAAATGTTAATTTAGCTAGAGTAATAAAGTATTTGGCCATGCTATAATAATATTAAATCAATATTTGAAGGAGATTAGTGAACATCATTGAGAATATCAATATCTTCACTAATGGATTAATAGTTCGTCACATACTTAACAACTTCTAAAAAAAGTCCATATTTAAGCCACGTAGACCAACTAACAAAGAAAGTCTGGATTAAGGCTGCTTTTTGGTCCCAAATCTAAAACACCCCCAAATATATAAAAGCAGAATAGCAAATTAAGTTTACTTTGGTACTTAGGATTTTCTAAATTGGCTTCTTAACACTGTTTGAAGTATATTTTATGCTCTGGAGTTCTTTAAAAAAATGGCATGCTTTATTTCTTACTTTCATACTTAACTAAGAAGTTTAACTACAGGCTTGAACACCGATAAAGAATTCCTTTTGAGAACTGCTGAATTTCAGGTTAGACCCCCAACAATCTACTTCAAAAAGCACCTTTCTCTAAGCAGAAGGAAAGGAGTATAATTAGCTTGTTGCTGTTTATGTTTTCCTGGCATGTGGCCTCTCCACCGTGTGATGAAGGTCTGTGTGTTTGGGGCAGTGGGAGCTCCCAGAGCACCCCGTGTGTAGTGTCAGGATGGGCAGGTCCATAGAGCCACTCTTCAAACCACCTCACCTCCATTCTCGCAGCATCTGTATCAGAGGTGATGTCCTGCCTCACCACCCAGGAATGTCCTCTCTCTCTTGACCTCCGTTTTGAAGCCATAAAAACCTGACTGTTGATGCTATGCTTGGCCTGCAGCTCTGCCTTTCATTCCTCCATGGCAGAGAAGCTCAGAGAAATCTTTCACCGTAGCAGCCAGGGTGGTGGAGACAAGCTTTTCAGGACTGGGAGAAAAGGGTCCCTGAATGGAAGAAAAAAACCCCTGTAGTCCCCAGGTGCCAAGTGGTGATGAGAGATAACAGTGCAGAACCACATTTTGCACAATGAAATCTTTCCTGCCTTCTCTGCTTTCACTGAGTGGACAGAACAAGGCCTGATGTAAAGTGGGTGTCACACTGTATCCTTGCCTGGTCCTTCTCTCTCCATTTCTCTCTGCACACATGCATTGTGAGCCCCCTGTACCTCTAGCCATGTGTTTGCACAGCTTCAAACCCCGTGGGGGTGGCAGCTGTAAGACTGGATCATGAGGAACCTTTCAAAGCAAACTGCAATGATTACAAAATATCCAGCCATGCTGAGTGATGCTTCGATGCTCTCACCTGAAATGTGAAAGTGGGACGAGTTACATGGATGGGGCTGCCCAAAAGAGCTGTGCTAGAGCAGGAGATAATGTATGACTCTGGGCAGCAAAAGCACAACAGATGCCCAAGGCTTTATCTGTTGGTAAAAGCTGAAGCTCATCATGCAACTGTGTTCTAATTCTGTGATAACTGAGAGGCGTGAACAGAGAGTTTCTGACAAACACCTCCAGCATGTTGCTGAACTCAAAAGGAGGTTTCCAAAACACACTGCTATATTACGGAAGAGGAATAAACCATGATCAGCATTAGAGACTCCCAAGTACCAATTTACCTTTATTGAAATGTGGTGTGGTTTTGGTTTTTTGTGTGTTTTCTTTAATTAGGGTTGGAAGGTAAAAGGTGTTGCATGGCTGGGCACTTCTTTCTTGCCTTGACTGGAGGGATCAATTCACAGAATGAGACTCTAGACTTATTGGCTTCACCTAGTGTGAGCAGTTGGTCTCCTTTTGAGATCCACTCAGCAGTAGTTCCATAAACAGAAAAACAGTTAGTGAATGGCCTGGGATAAGCAGCAGTTCTTGTCCTGTGCTGCAGATTTATTGCAATTTTGGCTGGCTATAGAAAATAGTCTACTTTTGAGTGTTTATAGGAAGCTATCGGAATTTCTTTTTGTGTATAATTTTCATTTATTTGGAAATTAATATAGTCCGCTGTGTATATAAACTTCACAAACTTAAAGCTGGCAAATACATAGTACATGCTCTTGAGAAATACTGTGAAAGTCTCCCAAGGCTTGTTTTTTCCACCATCGGAAATCTGCATTGAAGGAAGCATCTGGTTGCCACTCTTAAATCTCTGAAAAAATGATTCAGAAATGACCCATTTCTCATTTCCAAAAAGATGACTTAATTCTATCTGTGTGTTACTGCAAAGTGAGCATAAATTCCCCAATCTCTTCCTACTTATATTATTGTAAGTCAAGTGACTTCAGTGCAACTAATCCTGATTTACATCAGTGTAAGCCAAAAGAGACATAAGGGCTCTAAATTTCCTCACTGTTTTTTTTTTTCATACACTATTTTCTCCTTCTGATAGTTATCCATTAGCCTATAAATCTCAGTAGCCCTAAACTCATACAGCTCATTAATTTTTGAAGTGCTTTGGCCTATTTTTAGCAATATACTTGAGCCAACTCTGGCAGTTGTATCCCCTGATCCCATGAGAAGATGCCAGTCGGAGGAATTTAGTCTCAGCTTTATGGCCATGCAGGACCATCCTGTGGAGGGCTCTGATGCCTCACTGCACTTCTTAGGGGTGCCTGAGCACTGGCTCAGTAGTGTAGTATTTGCACATTTACATTCACAGCTTCTGTAACTTCTGTCCTTAATAAAAGTTACCCACTCAACCCCCCGGTCTCCAGCATGGTACCTGTAAATATTCCCAAGGGAAAGGAGGAACCCCCATAGGTTTCCAAGCAACTCTCCCCCCTTCCTTGCTGCTCTCCAGATAACATCTTGACACCTGCTAAGTGGAATAGGTACCAGATTGAAGCTGGAGCAGCAATGTTAATCAATCCAGTATCAGATAAGAGATTGTTCAACACACTATGAAGAAAAACCAGAGTTCTAGGACTTTTCATCCTCACTGTACCTTATGAATTAAATGACATACTCATGAAACAAAACATTAGCAGCATGGTATCACCGGACTGGTGTGCCCTGCCTCATCCAGCCTTTAAGTTATGACTTCAAGTTAGGTTCAAGGGTTTTGGAAAGTTGATAACCTTTTCTTCAATTGTTACAAGGCACTGTATTTGCATCTAATAGTTGTTCATTAAAGAGTGGTATCGCTAGAGATTTACTGGTTTAAAAATCCTGGCTACTTTGTTCAATTAACAAGTAAAATACCCCTGGTTCAGCCTTCCCATGCATATAAACTTCCCTAAAGTGCAGTTATGGGAAGTTACGTTATTTTTGTACAGGAAACTGAAATTATTGCATAGCAAAACATCAGCCTTACATCCCTCTGCTTATAAATTTCTAAATTATGTGGTCATCTGTATTTAAACATGTTTTCTACCACTTGAATGATTTAAAATAATATTTTAGAGCATTCCTAGAGCTATATTACTTCAACCTTCCCAAATGCTGAGATACAATTCCTTTAAGAAAGAACACTCTTTATCATTCTTTTGCCATCAGCATACCATTACTGAATTTAGACAGCATTATTCCCTTTCTATAGTGAAGCATAAAAAATTAAGTGATGTCTCAAATCATACACCAAGCAGTGTATGTACACCCAGGAATTGAGTTTGGAATCTTTCATTCTGCATTCTTCTAATGCAAGTGGCATAGTATGATAACGACACGCTTTAGCAATGTAACCTTTCCATACCATTTTGCTTAAAAGTAATTGTTCATTTTGTCTTTGCATATGGTTGCTATTGAATGATGTCTGCTACATTTCTACTCCTCAGACATTTGCCTATCACCTGCCATGATAGGAAATTAAAACTGTATTTATAATTTGCAATATGCTTCGGGGCTTCTGTGGATCAAAGGTACGTTGAAATGGAAAGTATTTCATAATTTTAACTGAACAGCTTTGCTTCAGAGTTGTTTCTCTGCAAGTAATAAATTAGCATTTCTTCTTCTAGTTGCTGTCTTTTGGTCTCTGCTATCTTTAATGTGAATTTGCAACTGTCAAAATGAATAATATGCAGCATCAATTTAAACCCGGCTTTTCGATAAGTTCAGCATAATAGTTTCACTTTGTCTCGATTCTGTTGATTGCTATTAAATTCTGGATTGTTTTAAATTCCTTGAGAACATCTTGGAAGTATCAATTATAAACTGTAGGCATTTATTAGAATTCAGCTTGAGGTAGAACACTCATTTGGTTGGAAAACTTTTCTTTCTGTCCTTTGCACTAAATACAGAAGAGGTCAAGGAAATATAATTTGCTACTTAAGAAAGTAGAATGTTTAAAGAAGAAATGTCATAAGTTATTGTAGAGATTAGAAAAGAGATAAAGGAACCTTCAAAAAGAGCACAGATGGAGATGAAGAACCACACACAACTTGCTTTACCACCATCTACACAGCTCATGACTAGTCAAAGACATTGGAAGAAAAGTGATTTGAAAACATAAAGCTCAGAAGTAACAACTCTCCTCATTCACAGAACAAACTTCCCTCTGAGTTGGAAATGGAAAATGAAGTTATCAATTCTTGCAGGTCAAAAGATTTCTATAATGATATGGCTTACAACACACTCCCTAAGAAACTTCTTGTTTCTGCATGACTGGATGTTCTAGAGGGTCAGAGCTGGAATCCTGTTTGACAGTAAAATAAGTCCTCCCTGTTTTTTCTTTTAAGTATTTGTTATTCCAAATGTTTATTGATACTCAGAATAAACAGCAGAATCCATAGTTTTTCTCCACTGACACAGACACTTTTCACAGCCTCAGCTATTTATATAGTATTGTATTAAAAATATCCTTATCTCTCTGCTTTGCAAAAAATGAAATGCTTGTATCACGGAGATCAATATCAGGAATGTACTGAGAAAATAATGCCTAGAAATAGATTAGTTGGTCTAGAACTAAAAAATTGGAATTACAATTCAGACTAGATGATACTGAAATCTTTTTGAATGTTCATTCAAGAATATGGATGACCCACAAGATCATCTGGAGAGTGTTTATAGTATGCTTGATATATATTTACATTTTTAACATCTTGTTACTTATATATTATGTCTCTATAAACCATCCAATATGTGAATTTTTATCTGAGTTGTATGCAAATAATAAGCAACTATTATTTAGGCCAGATGAAGATATTCATTCTTTTAAATCTACATCCTACTTTTAAATCCTTCTTTGACTTCTCACATTTCAATCTAAACATTGTATTTTCTATTAATTATTCCAACTGAAGTAATCTCTAATGTTGATATAGTGATTACCAAGTCTGCTTGATTAAAGCTCAAATAAGAACCAAATTGCTACCAAATGTGTACTGGTTTCCATTTTTAATTTTTGTTTCAAGGACAATTTCAACCAGGAGGATTCTCTAATGCTAATAGGAGTCTTGAATTTTTTACTGCCCTGATCTGGAGCAATACCCTTTTTTATTTCCTCCAGATCTACGAAATGGAAGGTTACAGCCTCAGCTTCTAGCCAGCTTCATCTTGGCCTTGCTTCTAGTGTTGCAGGTGAAACTCCATTATATACATGGACAGTTATTTGTCCTTGAAATTGCATGTCTAAATTATCTGGTAGAATCACTGATGTAACCTTTGGCACAGGTGAAATCCCAGCATGAATCAATCATCTTCAATATGATTAAAATGCATGTACCTGAACATCAGTTCTTAATACATGGTAATATTTCCAAATAATGCACTCACTAGGGAAAGAGAACAGGAAATGTTCATGCCAATGAGGTATGCCAACTTGAGGAAATGCATAGACACGAGATTTAATTGAACTGGGAAAAAAAGTGGCAAAATATTACACTTTCAGCGCCTCAAAGCTCACCGGATCAAAAGGATAATACATAAATAGTATATAATTATAGGTGTAAATGAAGAGAGATGGAGAGCAGAATGATAAAGAAACTAAAGGTACATGGTAGAATACAATCTTTTGCCCAAAGTACTATATAAACATCTCTGTTCTCGTTTTAATCTCTCTCTTCCTGCTATCCACAGTCTTAATTGTTTTTCCTATAACTTATTTACTGCATCTCAGTTTGCCATTTCCCCCCCTTCTTTCCATTCATGTGTTTTTAACCTTTAGTCCTTGACTACAGCACAGTAAGTCTAGTGTAGTATCTATCTTATCTTTTCTACTTTAAAAAGTCCTTCTGAAAACTAGCATTGAGATTCCCTTTCTTTTTTTTTAGAACAGTAAGTTGAGAGGACTTCTGGAGAGGCTATTCCATTATTAAGCTGAGCCAACTACCTTAGATGGAAGCGGCTTAGTGAAAATGGATGATTCGTAAATAGCTGTGCACAGACACAATTCAAATCTGGGGCTTCCAGCGGTGATGGTATTTATTGTTTTCAATAAATACCTGGCTTCACAATTCCTGCAATGAATTGTGAAGCCAGGAAACTGAGCTTAAAAAGTCATTTCAGTTTTGTCCACTTTTTTGCCAGACAAGTTTGGATTCTGTTTGGAGGCTTTGTGCATGGTGATAAGTTACTATTGCCTTCCCTTTTCTCATCTCTCTCTCCTCGCCATCACAAGAAGCAATCAAGGTACCTGGGCGAAATGAACCAGAGTGGAGAGAGTCAGAGGGTTTCCTGGAGAGGCAGGGAAGACAGAGGTTGCAGTTCTACTTCCCTTCCTAGGAAATTACATTTCAAAACCACTACGGAATCTCACCTACTTGTGAAGTGGGAAACTTCCTGGTGCTCAGCCTCAGGCCAAACTCAGTACCTTTAAGACGGAGCCTGCTCTTGATCTTATCCAGGCCTGTTGACTTCCTCTCACCAGAAACTGAACTGAGCCTATGCCTGGTTACAATCAATATCAGAACATTCATGCTGCTCATGTTCCCCGCAATGCTGATGGGGAAAGAAAAAAAATGGCATATCATCAGCACCATTCAGCCACAGAATCAGTCTGCTTCTTCATTCAGTGCCCAGAAATCCAGATTTGCACTGACGTCAGAGCTGCAGTGAATCCCAGCGTGTACTGGAAGCTGTGAGGGCTTGTAAAGGTTCCTGAGTCACGAGAGCCAGGCTGTTCCCTCAGCCTCTGCGGGGCCCAGAAACAACCAGGGAAGCAGAACAGAAGCCTCCTTGCAGGCTTCCTGGCATCTGCACCCCACTGCCAGGTCAGATAAAGCTTTATGCCACTGAGAACACTTTGTGGGTAAAAGTTGAGTTTATTGGGTTGACACGACACAGGCCACTCTGTTTTCCATAGAAAAGACAGCAACTGGAAACTGAACAGAGAATTATACAGAGCTGTAATGACTGCCTACACTACACAACATTCATCATTGCCATTGAAGACTGACTGGGACCATAATAAATACATGACCATTTGATATATGTCCTCAAAAAGGTCATCCAGAAGCATATCCTGGGAAGCCCCTCCTGGCATGAAGTGTAAGACCAGCCAAATTGTTTTAAGTCACCAGTATATTTTTAGAGTTAATTTAAAGTGTTTAGTCATGTATGTTCTCTTTTGCAGAATGATACATCAGCACTGACAGTCAGTGCATACTGTTTTCATAGCCTAACTTTCATAAATATTATGAACAAATATCACAGTGGTATTGTTATAATGAATTACAGTGATGTGTTTCTTGAGAAAGTGCCAAGGACTGGTTTATATCCTCTGTGATGTTACTGTCATAAGAAACGTGGCACAAATCTTTTCCCAAGGTTCAGCAGTATGTTTAGGGCAATAATGCTACACATTTTTTCTTCTTTAAACAGTTCTCTGAACGTTGATGTACAGCCTTTTAAAATTTTATTTTAATATGGTCAATGATCTAACAACACTTATGTTTGAAGTTGCTTTATTGTAATCTGGAAATAATTTTCATCTGACTCTCACCAACAGCCAAACATAATAAAAGATGTATAAGCCACATAATGTCACACAGAGGCTCTCAGGACTACACGAGGTTCTCATACAGTTGTACAGGCCTGCAGTATCATAGTGCAGCAGTGCAAGTAGAAAAGGAAGCATCAAGCTCTTCCCGTGTGCTGGTAGCTTATCTGGGAGGGAAAGAACATTTAGCAGTGCTGCAGAGACCCCTTACCAGGTTTCTGTCCTCACACCTGTCCATAGGAGACTGGGTACAAGCTGAGCTCTCCCTGGTGGTGTTTCGCTCCCAGTTCCTGGGCACTGCCTATGCACTAGGACTGGTGCCTTCCCAGCCCCCTAACAACCTTCCCAGATGAACCACTTCCTTCAGAAATGATGTGCCAGCAGGCACCCTTAGAAAGACAAGGCTGGGTGATCACAAAATTCATTTTTAGAAGATCTGTAGCAGGCAAAAAATGTCATATGCTTGCCAGCTGCTTGTCTTGATACAGGCTTGTAGTTGGAGCTCTTAAAAACACAGGATTTTTATCTTTTTCTTTTTCGTGGTTTTTAATCTAGCCTACCCTGTGAGAACAATAGTTCATTTAACTCCAGCTGTGTTCCACCACATTCATTTCAATAATGTTTGCTCTACTGAACATACAGAATTAAGCACCTGTGTGTTCTGAAGTGGCATAGATACTTTGTCTTAGGCCCTCGAAAGTAGTTCCGCACAAAAATACACTAAGGGGGAATTTTAAGCAAATATATATCTGGCCATGGCTGAAATGGCATTATTTGCTACACTGTAAATTATACACTGCACAGTATGGTACACGTTTTTAAACATACAGAATAAGATATAATAGCAATTGCCTTTGCTAACTTTGTGACTCTACCTAACACATTAAAGGCTGCCTTCACAACAGTAACCCATCCATAAGAAATTCTAAATGCCCTCTTTAAGCCTCCTGAGGAGTTTTGGATCTCACAATGCTTCCCACACAAAGATATTTCTCTCATTAAAAAATCAAAACCCCAGCCCCACCCAAAATGAAATGCAAGCAAGAATATTTCCAGAATAAGGAGATCAAAAGTAGCGAGTGAAAACAAAAAACTCTTTGCCTAAAAGAACGAAATACCCTAAGGGGCCCAGAGCCACATTTTTTTAATGTGACAGGTACTTAGAAGTGTAATTGATGGGGCAGTTAATATGGCTCTTGACCAAAACAGTTCATATGCAATATCAACGTCACATTTATAACATATCAAAAATCACGCTAATATGTATTCCACAAAAACACAGCTACTTCATAAAATAGGAGAAAAAAGATCCCTGATGTTAGCAAATATATTCAAAATTTAAGTCTGAAGGGGTATGTTGTTATTTCCAATTCTTTCTACAAACAGACAAGGAATAAACTTTCAAAAGCTCCCTCTTTTCTGATGCATTAGTCTATGCTACCTTTGCTACAAATATGACGAAGGAAATTGTCTGTACTCCATGTTTACAGTGGAAACCAATTGCCTCCCACACCGGGGAGAGGGATGACCAGGCCATTCATCAAAAATCACTCATGCCTAAAGCCATGGGTCACTTTTCAAGCCAAAGGATAATAGTTTTTCCTTTCAACTGCAAATTCCAGTCTAGACATGCTTTAGGATGCCTTTTGAAACGTCTTTTTGGTTAAAGTGTGCTCCAGTGTCAGTTACTCTTGTCTGAGGCTTCTTTACATGAGCCCAGGGCCACCTGGCTCCCATAGGCAGTAAGAAAGCCTGAAGCACATAGGCACAGGAGCTCCTCAGTGCTTGATTTTTTTGCAGGCTCGTGTTCACTGACTCCCTGACACCTACAGCACTTATAATTTATATACATTATATACGTTAAACAGCTATACATAGGAACATAAATTGGTAATATTTTACCCTGTATGTATTGTTTACTACCCAGGTTTGATGCATAATGAAGCAGAGGAACAGAGAGACACATACTGACAATGAAGGTGTGACTCTACAGGTATTCTGTTTGCTCTCGTAGGGTGTGGTAAGCTCCAGAAAAATATATGGAAAGACAGTTGCTGCCACAAGATACTTAGAGCCTGGCTCTGTCATTAAACTACACATGCTGCAACTTGACAGTCTCTCCTGACAATGTTAACTGGTTGCCTTATATCACACAAGAACTTTGGGCACACCATAGTGAAAATTAATCTTAGTAACTATCTGTAGCCCTCTGAGACAGCTTGCTACTAATTACAAAGCTTACATTTATTACAGGTACATGGGGTCACTGTTGACATTTCAGCTCTTAATGGCCTTTCTTCAAGTACACACCAGAGCACAGCATGTCTCTGTTGTTTAGTGCCATGCAGACCTCACACTGCCAGTGGAGCCAGCAGCAGCCTGCAGTGACAAATTCACTAGTTGTGATCAAAGTTCCTACTGTATCTTAACAGCTGCTACAGAGAAAAACATCAGGAGTGAGGGCTCAGTTGTGCTTTACCAAATGATTTCCAAAAGTTACAAACTGCAGCACACTAGCTGCTGCAGCAGGCAGTTTGAGGTGGCTAAGTGTGAGTCACCTGAAGGCAATGCATTTCCCTCAACCCTGCAAAGCAGGGCCAAGGTACACTAAGACACTGCAAGCTCTCTCTGCCACACTTTTCTTCCCTTTTCTATGGACTCTAATCTCCAGAGGTTGTCAGTTCTGCAATTTGTGTGAACGTTAATTTCATGGCAAGATAGCAATTCTACCTTAAGTAGCTCATCTCTCCAGGCTACATACCAGTTAAACTAAATGTCTATTAAAAAAAAAAAAAAAAACAACCAAGCTCTCAGATACCAGCACATGGTAGTCGTAAATATCAATTTATGAATCATGACTAGCTTGGAAAATATGAATAAAGATGAAAGTAGTGAAAACAGTGACTGAAATCTTTACGACTGAACATGCTGAATTTGATTGGTTATGATTAATGGGGGTCACATTTTGTCCCTTGTAAATAGTTGAGTAATTGCTGTAAATCCATGAAAATATTCTCAGAAAGTGAAAGATTTTAACACAAACATCAACCCACAGAGGAAATGTGCAATGCGTTGCTACAGAGCCATTCAAAACCCAAATTCTTTACAGCCTGTGGTATGACAACAACACTTTCTCTTCAGTTCCTGGTATCATCTTTCACTTCTTCACCCAAACACAATCACAAAACATGGCAAATACAACTCCTACAATTTCTACAGCCTTGTAGAAATTATTATTAAAGAAACAGGCACACAATATTGGCTACTCTGACGTTTTAGTTTTAAAAAAATGTAATCACTATGTTTACAACTCTAGTAACATCACTAATGTATCAGCTAATAATTGCTGGGGCCAAAACAAGGATGTGAAAATGGCCTTCAGTGTTTGAAAAGCAATACAAATGTCTGCACTGAGTTTCATTTGGTTGGAGAAAGTGTGAGACAACTTAGATTATCACAAACAGGGCTCTGTTTCTGATGTCACACTGAAGTCGCACTTAAAAGATGATCTGACAGTCCACATGGGGAGAACTGAAAAGTTCCATTTGATGTGTCCTTAGAGCTTGGAGATCACTTCTGTGCCCTGCCACTCACCAAGCTGCCCCCCAGTCTGCTGGCCCTTGGTCAGGAAAACTTCTTGCATGTCTTGTCATAGGTCTGTACCCATGGAAACAATCTGTTTAGGCTGAAAAAGCATTTCCCTTTTTAAAGGTGAAAAGCTTCTGAATTTTAATCTCCTGCCACCTTACCTAAAGAGTTCTCATGGACTTTTCAGGTTGACTTCATGGTTAAAATATTTTAGCTCCACCTCAGGAACTGACTGCTTATCCAGAGCCTCAGTGGTGATTTAACATCCTCCACGTCCACAAGTCCACACACGAGTTCTTCCAACATAAAATCTTGCTGCTAAAAACTGAAGATGCAGCAAGGTGTATTTATCAAAGTCATTTCCGTATTTGATGAATACCGCCAAGCTGTGCAAGCTACATTATCGAACTGTATCTGCCTTAAGTTAAAAATATCAACCAGCAAATGCCAGACAGAGTATAAGAATGTTCCTTGTTGCTGCATATTTACTCAATCAACTCTGCAGACAGGAGCATAAATGACCCACAGGGAATATCTTTCAGCTGTCAAGCAAAACTCAGTTTGGTTTACTGAAGCACCAAAGGATTTTATGTTCTGAAAGCCCTTTTGTCTGCAGAGACTCTCCTCTAATGAAAATCTGAAAACATTTGCATTGTTTTTAATCTCTTCAGAGATTTTGTGTTTTATGCTTCCAGTATGGATAAGTAACAAGTTTTCAAAGTAAATAAAAAAAAAATCCTATGTTAGCAATGGAAATACATTTTCATTCTAAGTGACACTGTATTTTTTTTTTCTCAAAGAAGAATGTCCAATTTTATCTCTTGACTTGTTTTCATCTGCCTTGAAGAGACTTGCCAAAATTTTACCAAAAGTGCTCCTTTTCCTACTGAAAACCAAGACAATTCCCCTTTTTTCTTGTTCTTTGAAATACAGTTTTATTTAAAAAGGGCATTTTCCTCCTCAGTATGCTCTGACAGTGGTGAATCTGACTTTCTGCAGAGATTCCTTGAATATATCTCTCCCTCAAGCCTGCTACTCACACCAGGTAAGACAGGTTGGTCAGTAAATAACTAAACATCCCTGAGTCAGTGACTCCTGTGCAACACTGCACAAACACTACGGCTTAAAACTAGAAAAGGAGAGAAGGCTAAATACGACTAGTTTGTGACTATTCAATTCCAAGAAAAAAGAAAAAAAAAAGGCTTTTCAAAAATCAGCAACTATAAAAAAGTAAAACCCAATATTTCCTTTCCCTTCCAAAAAAATCACAGGGTTATTTCAAAAGCCAAGCAGTCTACATAAAGTCTACAGAATGAAATACACTATACTAGAAGTTTAGGTAATGTGTGTGACACAGAACAAGAAGAAAACAAAGCAGTCCAAACCCCCTCTGCACAGATGGCTCAATTGGAAAACAAAGGAATCTTTCAAAGGTAGAAGACCAGCATCAAAAAAACCCCCAAAACAACAAAATTACCAGAAAGCTTTCTAAAGTGAGAACAGAAAAATCCCATAAAATAAAGTAGCTCACATGTAAACAGGAAATAAGGAGGACTAAAAAAGAATTTGAAGAGCAACTTGCAAATGATGTTCCAACTGATAGTAAAACTTTCTTTGAACACATCAAAAGCAGGAAGCTATCCTGTGATTAGTGGGACCAGTTGATGACAAAGGCATAAAAAGGATGATAATACCACTGCAGACACTCAGTGAACTATTTGTTTCCACCTTTACTGCTGAGGTTGTTCAGAAGATTCTTATGCTTAACATACTAGTTTGTAGCATACAGGTAAAAATTCTCTTTTAAATTTGTAATGAAGTTGAAGAAGATTTAGAGAAGACCAAATAAAATCTTCAGGGGGATAGAGCAGCTATCTCCTACACTACATAGTCTAGGACCCTTCTGTTGAAAGGGGAGAGCTAAAAAGGAGGTATCATCACAGTTTACCATATCAGAAAAAAGTGAAGAGCAGAACGTAAGCAGGATCAAACTGAATAAAAATCCAGCAATACTTGAAAAAGTAGTAGAGGACACTCTATGAAACTGATACTAACAGTAGACCGATTTAATTAGAATGAAAAAGTACTTTTCACAGTGAGTAGTGAACATCTGAAACTTGCTGCCACAGGAGGCTGTCAGCATCAACACACAGTATCAACAATTTAAGTGCGAATGAGGTAAATTAATAAGAAATATGCCCATGAACACTACTAAGACTATGCAGGTATATGGGCCCTAATATCTGTAATACACCAGCTGAGATGCTGACAGAATGTGAGAAGACACCACGGAAGTGACCAAGTTTGCATATTATCCCTAAAAGCCTCTCCTACTGCCTCTGCTGGAGGCAGAAGCAAGCTGGACTGATCACTGGTTTCCTGCAATCAGGCATTTCTTTTTTATGAAAATTCATCCAGCTTCTACATCTCAGCTGGTGTTGTGCTGTTTTTGATTCCTCAGTCAAACAGTCCATCCTGTCACAGGCTGTGTCATCCCCATCCTTTCCAACACATTGCCGTCGCTCCAACCACTCAGGTACAGGTGGCCTTCTGTGGCTGACGTGTGAGAGAAGTATCAATGATTCATGAGGGTATATTCCAAACCAAAATGATATAAACCATTCCATAGCAGCAGTTATAGAGCAAAAAACCCCTTGGTGTGCTGTAGCTTTAATTCTCGACATCAAATACTTCTGTTTTAAATAAAGGGGCCAGAAACATGGGAAATATGTTCAGAAAATTGTATGAGCATTGATTAACCAGGGCATTGCAGCAGTTAGTAACCTAGTGAGACTGATTCTAAGAGTAATAGGTAAAAACAAAGGAAAAGCCGGGGAGCACTGGATCATGGTTAAAAAGGAAATGTAGTCTTCTGAAGAGTAATTTCTGCAGCTTCTATTCTACAGTGTTGCGAAGTGTTCAACAGCAGCCAAAATTACCAAAGAGATGAATAACTGTATCCTAAAGGGATTGTAAATTACAGCACATTAACAGACATCACTTGGATATGGTCATTAGTACAAAAAATAATGCAACAAGTAGCAGCACCCCCACTGTCCTGCACTAACAATCAGAGGAAACAAACAGATTCCTCAGTGCACATGCACCAGATTCCCATCTGGAATATCCTGTATTTCCTTTCTCCTCCAAGTCTGATGAAAGGTGTTAACAGATACTACAAATCATCAGCACAAGCTCACTTATTGGCTCAATGGAAATTTTGTGCAAAAAGATGTTGACAACAGTATCCCAACCATCTCTTTTTCTGATTTGTTGGTGCAGTACAACATACAATCATCAGAGAGTTTTACAACCATTGCAATTGTGTTTTCTATTTATAACTACTGGAATGTGAATTTATGGTCTGCGAAAGGCTCTAGAGTTCTGACTGACAGACTGAGAGTCTTTTTATTTCATAAACACAACATGATTTAATAAGCAAGAAATCAGGAAGCTGATTCTAAGAAATGAACCTTCAGAAAGTATTTTTCAACCAGAAGACAACCATGTGAATAAGTCTGAGGTTATCCTCTTCATGCTGTTACGCACAGATGCACATGTGTTGCTGCACAGAAACACAGCAAGTTGCAGGGTTTATACAGACTCCTAGAAGGGTGCAAGTGTTGGAACAGCATGCTGGAAGGCAGCTGAATCAGAAACCCACCGTAAGAAATAAATGACTTTTCAAAGGAAGCATAATACATGCTTTTACTAAGGACCATTTATTAGGGACTAACACATCGTTTATTTTGAGTGCAGCTTTGGAAAAAAGAATTGCAAAGGCCACTATGGTTAACTCTGAAGATTAAATTACTAGTTTGGAATTTTCAAAACATACTGTGCTAGTTTAACCTTGCTCCTCTTAAAAGTCAAGAACAGATTTTTCCAATGATTTTAACAGGAAAGGAATTGAAGCAAGCAGAGCTATTCCAAAAGTTCTGCCATGAAGGTACTTCAGCTTTCCTCTTTACAGGAGTATTAGTTACGTTTTTATGTGGATATCTAGACAATCTGGGCTGTAAGACTAGGCTGAAGAGAAAGTTCTTACTAGCCCAATGGGTCTGGGAGTTCAATCAGACTTTTAAATATTTTTCTGAATTAACTTTATATAAGAATTTAGTGATGGGTCACAACTTTCTAAATGCAAAAGCGGTTGACAGAATCACGCTGTTCAACTTCAGAAGCTCTCAATAAATGCTATAACAGGTTTATACCTGCACAGGCTTTCCAACAGCCTTAAAAACATTAAATACTTTTAGTCTAAGACACCTCTATACTAGGCTATATCCATGATCACACCCCCCACTTTTTAAATACATATGAGGGAGACAAAAATATAGAGGCTGTAGCAAAGAACCTACACAGCTGATAGTCACACCACATGGAAATCTTGTGCCATTCAAGCCATTCTCCTGCAGAGAAAGAGAGAAGAAAGGGAAGTGCTGGTGAATAAAATATTGACCAGTTCAGTTCCCTGCTAGAAGATACCTTCCTGTCGAAAACCCTGGGGTTCCAGGCTGGAAGGGGCACAGAAAGCCAGCCAAGCATCATTATTGAGTGTTGAAAGGAAACAATTAGTCCTTGGAGGCAGGAAGATTCTGAAACAACCTAGACAGTCAAAAAAAAAAAAAAAAAAAAGGGGGGCATGAAATAATAACTGGAGTCTGGTCCCATTTTAGCCAGGCAGGGTGAGGTTCACCTAATTCCAGCTGTCTAACAGTTAGGGGAGTGCCATCTGAGCTGGCTATCCATCTTTCCTTTAGCATTAATGGAAAGATCAAGGCACTGCCAGGGTGCTCCTAGTTCATCCCTCAATTTCAGAACATCTTCCAGGACAACAAACTGCCGGAAGCTGATGACATGAAACCTACACTGGGAGTGTGACCTAACAATTATTTTAAGATGGGGCAAATTTTCAATGAATAATAGACCTCCAGCTGGCTTGATCCAGGTCTACCTGTGGTAGCAGAGAGCTGTACCATCTGTAGCTGCATTGCACTCACATGAGTGCAATTCCTGGTTTTGTGCCATCTGCAGTGGACACCTAAGCAGCATCCCAGTCTCATTTGGTCCCACATACACCAGAGAAGTCGATAAAATAATGTCATGTTTTATAAAGTGCCTACAGACCTAGGGTTTGAAATTACTACAGGAATTTTAAAGGCTGCATTTTTTACAGTTAGATTTAGATGTTTAAGTGAAAGACTGAAAAAGTTCAGCACTTAGTGTCACCAGATGCAACTAGTCCTTGAATTTGTACAAAGTCTGTTTCATACCTTCAAATTTCTTCTTGTGTATTCCCTTTGAATATGAATGTCCACCACTATTCATAATCAACTGGACATACTGCAGCTTCCTCACCTTTAACTTGAGTTGCAGAAGTCAGTTAACTGTAATGACAACTTTAAGTTTCCTAGAGGAAAATGCAATGATTTGCAGTGAAAAACAACTTGGAACATTTTCCAAAATAGCAAACAAAAACTACATCTTTCAGAAGTGGGAAATAGATCTTATGTTTACTTCTTAGGCACAGCTTCCTTCAGATACTATGGAGAATGGAATGGCTTGATTTCTCAGAAGCAACTTAGAAATGTCATCTAGAAGTTTCAGAAAGGTAATGATTAAAGGTGCTATTATATCCCACCTCTTAGAAAGAAATCAGTTTTAAAATTCATCCCTGACCTACATTTCTCCCTCTGGGCACACTACACACCAGGCTAACATCTGCACATCTGTTCTTCAAACCTGTGTCTGTCAAATGAAGAAATACAGAAAATAAGCTACTGTCTAAATCAACAAGATATTGTATTACACTTTGTGGTTCCCATTAACTCAAAGAAACCAAACTCTTCAAAATGAAACCCTATCATTAATCATAGGTAATTTTACATAAAGAAAGACAATTGCAATTAAGATCTACCTAAATACAAAAATCTGAACATTTATTCAGATTGTGATTTGTGCAAGTCTTGTCTGAAAAATGCTCAAGAAAGTGATATTTAAAATGTCACAGTCTGTCTCTGAACTTCTTTGTCCTACAAAGTTCCCTTATCTTCTGCAATCTTGATCCCCTGGATGCCCCTTCTAACTACCAATCTTGACAACACGTCTGCTCATTAGCTATGACTGGCTAGATGCATGCTTTGCTGTTAACACTAGATTGTGGGGTTTTTCCCCTGAAATGCAATCTGTAACAAGGTCCCAAAAGCTTCTGCAAAAACAGCCCAATGATATTAAGAGATGAGATTTAACACAAGCATAATTAACAGGGTCAATATGCAATACTTCCGCTCTTTCAGCTGTTGCTAGATGTGATCTCCACTAAGAGAGAAAAGAAAGAAGTAGAGGGAAAAGAATTCTAGTAAAGAATAATACTCCATCAAGGAACTAAATGCACAGTAAGCACTGGAGGCTTCTGAGCTGAACCTACACACATTTAGTGGTGGGTCATTGTTCCTATCTCTCAGTGAGGTCAATATACCCTTCTCTGGCCACACAAGCATCACTTTAGACTGGGAGAGGCAATGGACTTTCATGGCCTTTCAAAAGTCTGTCTGGAAGCAGAGGTTTGATGAAATTCGTGCTTGTGCCAGCTCACTTGTTGAAGAGAGAGAAGGTAAGTACTTCGTCTAAGACAATATCATAAAATACCATATCAATCCAAAATATTTCACACTAAACTCAAGAATGTTCTTCAGACTCCTTAAACGTCCTAAGGCATCCAAGTGCTGTTCACATAGCCCCATACAGTTCTGCTTGCAAAGCAAATGCTTTGTACCTACGATAGTAGTACACAGATGGCATAAATACTGTGAGCTACTGGGGTCGGCCCTAAAACTAACAACAACAAGAAATAGAACTATTAGGACATATTGTGGTAATCTGTCAAGAGTCAAAGGACAGAAAGAACAGCCATCACAATCCATGTGTGAATTATTCACACAGTACCTGTGGAAAATTAGTATTGAAACGTTTCAGTTTGAAGACCTGATTTCAAAGCACACACTTCAGTATTTTCCTGAATTGAATCCTGGACAGGACAAATGCTGATGTCTACCTATCCCCAAGAACGAAAGTTTTTTTTGAATCTCTCACACTCCAGTTCCCTAAACTTTGCAGTTACAACATATAACCATATCAACTCTGTTGCAAAAAGCATTTACATTAGAGAGTAATGGAACAGACATGTCTTAATTCAAATAAGAGTTATTGCTCCTGAAAAACACAAGACACACCCATAGCTAATATTGCCTCTCTCAGTCATGGTAATTGGGATCTTCTTCAGTGTCTACAAATGCACAGGAACTCAAGCTCACCATTTAGCTCTGCTTTCACAACTCAATTCCTATAATTGCCTGGGACTGTCCACCATAACAATTACATGAAGTATTTCTGTTTGATGCTGTCTAGTTCTAGAAGCGGCTCATATAAAATGAAACATTTAAGATTAATTTTTCAGAATTTATAACAGGGACATTTCTATCACTTGCTCACACAGATTAAAGTACAGTGGGTATTTTTCAGCATGACATTCTTTCCACAGACAGATTAAATAAGATGGCTTTACTGCTCTGCACACTTTTGGCATGCTCCTAGCAGCCAGAGGCACAGGAGAGGACAAGTCCTCCAGACACCATTACACACACCCTAGAACAGCATGAAAATTCCTACACTTCCTTTCAGTTTGAATATTGGTCCAAACCACCTATGGCCTGCACACAGATGAACAGTGGAGCAACACAAAATGACAGCTAACAAGAGGGAGAGGAAGTGTTCTCTCCAGTCAAGCCAAACATATAAATTCACCAGTCAACACTGTACTAAATACCTTAAAAAAAGAAAAAAAAATATCACTTGAACTTTGACTTCCTTTCATCACAGTTAATGATGCTGTTTACAGTATTTTAGCATCTTACCAGGTTTTAATACAATAAGTGTGCTCAGCTACTGTCGCAGTGCTCTGTGTTTAACTCTACATCACCCCTGGCCCAGCACATGTGATTGCTGCTAACAGAACACACACTCAGGGAGTTTAAATCTCAGCACTGAACAATGCCTGAATGTTTCCTCTCTCAGTACTACAAATGCTTGCAATAAATTACTTACAAAATATAGGCCTGATTCACCACTGCATTACACCATTTGTACACAGCTGACTTCAACAGAATTACATGAGTTTAAGAGAAGTAGGGGAGGGCTGAAGCAAGCCCTGTGTGCAGATAATTAACCATCTTTTTCATTGAACCATAATATACTTCCTCCATAAACTGGCAACAGAACCAATCAGTGTACACATTTCATTTCAAATACAAAGTAATTTTAGGAGCTAGCATTATTGTACCGTTTGAAATATTCTCTGTTCTCATCAAATGATTCCCCCTGTAATTGATGTCATAAAGAATATCTGTGTTAAGCTGTCTTCATTTCCACAGTTTTCAATCCTTATGATGATCAATTATTTATATACAGACTAGATGAAAGGCAAGATTGTAATGACTCCAAGAGATTTAAGGGTGATATAATAAATCTTGAAAGCAGAACTCAAGTGGGTGATGGTAACAAAAGCCAGTACTGGACGATCATATTTTACTATTTTTAGAAGTTTCCCTTTTCCCCTCCCCTAAAGAGATTGCCAAAGCAGCATCTCCTCCTTAAGCCCTCCTCTTTTTGTGCTAGCAATAAACCTTTTTGCCCATGAGATCGCTGCTACCCTCATCCCTTTCAGCTTATTCTTCCTTAAGGACAGTGATAAATACATGCTTTTTCTGTTTTTATCAGCCCAATTATTTTGGCTGCCAGGGGGACCTCACTAAATTCCAGAGGAAATTCCTTAATCTAATTTTTTAAGAAATCCTTCTTGTACAAAGTACATTAACATACCTTTATTCCACCTAATGATGACTCAGGGCTACAAGGTTTACATTTGTATCCAAACCTTCCAAAACCATCTGGTTGGCTTTGGTTCACAGACAGAATAAATAAGCCTTGTCACCAGTCAGTATCCACGTCACATGTGAATAAAAAAGGACACAGACTTCATATGATTCTTATCAGATATGAAAAAGAAATCTAGAAGAAAAACCCCAATCACTTAAATAAATCAAAGATTTGATCCATACTTCCATCTGTCTCCTTTTTCCTCACAATTCTCTAAAAAGATTCAATGGCTAAGAGTCACCAGTATATTTTTTATGATCCAGTGAACCATCAGAGAAGAAGAAATTAACTCCACCCTAGATGAAACCAGGATGCACGTCAAAGCATGTGGACTTGGGCCTGCTTCCAAGTTTAGCTTCCAGCCACATTTAGGGACATACAACCCTATTAATTGTTCAAACAAACCAACCCACACCAAAGGATATTTTGGATTTCCTAAAGACATTGTCCTAGTCTTAAGAGTCTTCTTTATGTTTGCAGTAATTGTTTGTAGTATCTTAGACACATGCATCAGGTTTTAAAATATATTTATAAACATATGTTGCAACTCCAACCAATGATTTGGGTAACCAATTTTGGAGAACTGTAAATAACTTAATATCTTAATTTGTTCTTCATTGCATGAACCCACCCCAAGCTCAGTTGTATGGCCAACTTGGACAAGAAAAACAAAGGATCAGTAATTCTGCAGAGTTAAGGTCAAAATCTATGGGTAAACGTAGGACAAATTCCGAAGTCTTTAAATAATACAAAACTCACTAGAATTTTGTTTCAACAAGCACTTCAGAACCTTACTACTTCTATTAACAAGACGTGCAGTACGTACACCTTGCAACACCATCTTACATTTTCAGAGTATACTAAAAGGAAGTATTTACCATTGTAGACAAATTATGTGATTAAAAAATTACACATTTGAGGATCAAGTTTTGCAGGACAAAAATGGCAGTTTTCCTCAATTAAGATTCACAAAATATGGTCCTAATTGATTTGTATAACAATAAACATAGCCATGGCTACAATTAGTTCCAAAGTCTTTTGCCAATTTGTTTCTTTCTCTCCTTCGGGTTTTCTCCTTTGCATAATACACTTGCAAGAAACAATAACTCTTCAAAATGTCTGCATGGAGTTAATTCTAAACAATAAAGCAATCCAGTCCAGAAAGCAGCTAAGATTGAGCTCATGTCAACAGGTAGAATTTACAGTCCCACAAAAAGAAATCTTTAACAGTCAACTATTTAGCTGCAATAAATTAGACTTTCACTGTGTTCTTCTTATCACCACAATCTATAGATGAAAAACAGTATATAGTTGTCAATTTTAAATTTTATTTATTACCACAGGCAGGATTTTCTAGTAGTATTCTGTTCCTTAATGTGCAACTAGGGATCAAAACTTTATGATGACCTGAAGCTGATTTCTTAACAGTTTTGATTTCCTGCTCTTCATGGTCACCATAAATCTTCTCTTCCTCCTCAAAACTTCAGATGTTTCTAACTTCTTATCTATCAGCCTCTAAAGTGCTTCCAGACTCCCACAAATGTTTTAGCAGACTCCACAGGCTTGCTTGCCACTCTGCTAAATGTCACGCCATACATCTCTTTGCAGGGAGTTCCCTGCTGAAGAAGCCATACCCTGGGAAAAACGTGTAAGTAGGGAGGACTCAGAGACACCCCAGTCTTGGTTATATTTAAAATCTGAACCCATGCTGTCATCCTTGCCTAGCATTACAAACTGACTGGAGAAGGCTGTGCTTAAGTTCACCAGGCTAAAGCAAGACACAGGCTTCAGCAATTCCCTGTGTCTGTAATCCCAAGGTGAGGAAAGGCTGTGGCCCACATCCTCCAGCAACTCTTCCCTAAATGCTCCGCAATGGCACTGTGTGACTGATCTCTGCAGGAACACGTGAAACCCAGACCATGGGCCGCGCCGTGCTTTATCCAACACGGTGATAGCCAAGACACCATCATGTGAGTTTCCAGCCTTCAAACTGGCTGTCTTGAAACAGGAGGGGTGGGGACTGAAGAAGGAGAGCACAGACATTGGAGAGCAGGGTGGTAAGGAAGGCAAAGGAGTTTGCAAGAACATGCTTCATAACAGCTTAAGCGTTTGATAACTAGAACAATAAAAAAATATTTTGGATCTGCCCTCTTTGCTTTTTACAGACCACAGCCACCAGAACAGGCCAGTAGAACAGAGACTGTTCTATGTGACCTTCATACTTGCTTGAATGCCTTTCAAGTGTTTTCAAACCAGGTAAAACCAAAACTTTTTTTCTGTGGTCCACTATGACCTGTCAGGAATTGTCACATTTCTGGGGAAACCACAGGGCAAAGTCAGAAGGAGAGGACAGGGAATTTCAAATTTGTACATAGCTGTAAGAGCTGCTTCTGTAATGCAAAATGCTAACAGCAGAGGAGCTCAGTAAAGACATTCTTTTACTCGAAAGTAATCTTAAGAAAACCAAACCCAAAAGCCATGTAATAAAGGATATCCTGATACTGAAAAACAAGCAGCATAACGTGAAAGGACAGTATGGTATGGAATAAGAAATCTTGTGTGACACACTGGCTCCTCATGTGAAAAATGGTCTCAGATGCCATTCATTACTTTGGTCTGCAGTTCTTAAAGAATACAAAGTGAATATACAAAAGGCTTCTCTCCTTCGATAGCAGTATCCTTTCAAGGGTGGCTGTAGGTTTGATTAATATCCAGCATCCTAAGGGATATAGTGCCACTTTTGTGTTGCATGAAATGACACAGGACTCATTGCCATGTTTCCTGATGGAGTTTTCATGTTCAATTATGTTGGGTTTTAAGCTGTTTGTTTTGCCTCTGCTGTTTGCATGGACTTATGTGAATAGTTTAGTATTTGAGTCATGTGGCTTTTGTCACATGTGGCAGAGCTTATAGTACTTTATACCTACAGAGGTAGGTACTGAGAATATCCCACCTTATCACTGTATTTGACTCCTAGATGCAGCATTCACAGAAATTCTCGCACGAAGAGGAGCTGAATGTTTACAGACGTGTTTGACAGAACTAGCTTTTCCGCTTAAAACTCCTTCCAAATCATGTTTCTCTTAGTAAAATGAGGGAGAGGTCATACAATGGGAATCCATGTTTGATGGGAAACACAATGCTAAGAAATACCACCATGTGGTGAAACAGAAAAAAAAAAAAAAAAGTGAAGAAAAGTTATGTGATGTCATTGGAGACTACTATTTACCTCTACAAAATTAGAAGGAAAAAAAGAATGAGCTGCAACTCTGTTTATTGAACTTTTCCCACATCTAGGGTACCCTGTCTCTATTGGATATTTCACTAGGTGCAAGAACAACAGACTATTTTCCCCTAGGAAAACCAGATGCTCTTTTACGGGCTTTAAAAAAAACCAAAACAATTTAAAGTGGCCATTCTGTTCCACCTTCTGCCTTGTCTGCAGCTGCCAGGGCTTCCTACTCTTGTCTCTGCCCCGTTTTCAACCTCAGGCAATCAGAGTCTGCTGGGAAGCACAGGAATGAAACCATGTTCTCAGGATTTCTCCTCTCCCCACACACCCTAACATGGTTCTTCCTGCCGATGTAACTAGTTGCACTGACAGTTATAAAATTACCCTTCTGATTCCAATTATTTTTTCCAAGCAGATGCCGCTAGGTTACATTCTATTTGGATACATTCTTATTATTTACTAAATCACATTTCTCAAGGGCAGGACCTGCCTAGTATCAGCAAAGGGCAGACAACTCCACATCTGTTCTCAAGCACCTCCCTCCACTGCTGCATGCTGCTCCCTCCTTCTCCCTCTCCTAGATCTTCTGTGCCTCAACATTTTTGTCCACTTTGCCAAGTCCCTCAAACATCTGCTTCCTCCACCCCTGCTCTTGTGCTCAAGAATGTATCTGGCAAAAACCTGTGACTGGAATGACTTTCCCCATCAGAAACCTACTTCTTCCCTCTTTGGGTCTCACCCCAGTAGAACACCTCTCCAAGCACAAATAAGTCTCTGGATTGCAACTTTTAGTGATGTCAATCTTCTTTGCCTTCCTCTATTTCCTTTTCACAGCACAGGGCTGTGGCAGTCTCTCAAAAGCAGCTTAAAAGAGCATGACTTGGTCTTCTCATCAGTTTACCTTTGCCTTCAGGCAATTACCCCCAAGTCTCTTCCATATGGTCTCTACAGAAGAAGTGCAAATTTCTCATCTTTTTTCCTCCAGTCAGTCCATGATCACCTCCTGAACCTCCCCATCAGGCTCTGGCTACATTCTTTTTCACGTTTTTAAAATGGAAATACAGAACAAATTCTTCCTCCTGAAACACATATACAAAACCCAACCACACAAAACCACAGCAACCAACTTCTTTCATCTCTAGGCTCACTCCGTGATGTCAATACCATTACATGTTGGGTTTTTTTTTCACACCCCTTCCAGCCAAGATCCTTTTTTACTGTGACTTTCACATTTCAATACAGATGGTGTATTGGAATTTGGAGAGATTGTTTCCTAGACAAACGTCACAAACACTTACTCAATTTTCATTCCATCCATTATCATTATTTTTAACACTCTCCAGTACATATGTTCAAATAAATATTTATATCCTAACACCCTCTTAATTTCAATGACAACATCATATCCCAATCGTCGTATTTCTTCTACTGATCCTTTAGAAGGACTCTCCCTGTCTTTCCTCCAGTTCCTGTTGAACTTCTGCTTTGTATGACACAAAGTGTTATCCTTTAGATCATTTTTGGCCTAATTTCAAGAGTAGTTTGTCGACTGGCCAGGTTCATAGCAGCAATTTCTATCAGAATCACTGAAACCTAACAGATACACAGCCATCAGCTAAAGACCAGCATAACTTCAGGATATTCTTCTTCCTTCCTCTATTTTAAGCACCTCCCACCTATCCCTGGATCTCAACCACAATGAACCATACCACATGATTACTAGCCTACTGATGTCATAACTTTGAGAAGATTTTCTTTGCCTTGAGCTCTCTAGTCTTTGCATTCGAACCAGGTCTAATTTTCACAGCTGAAACTCCCACAGCTCTCATACCTTTACAACTTAGCTGAAAATCCTTGCTTCTCCATCTAGCTGAAGTAGCTTTGCTTCACTCAAAAACAAAGCACAAAAATCCTTCTTCTAGATTTAGCTCTGGGCCTTCTCTTTAAGCATCTCTAAAGTTGCTACTCCTTCCTTACTGCATTTTCTTTTCTAATTTTCTAAAGGAACAAATACAGCACTCATTTGATTTCTTGGAGCTTAGAAACGTAGAGATTAAAACAAACGTGAGAAACCAGACCAAGATTACTCACCAATCTCCTCTTCACCTAAATTGTGCAGAGCTTATGTACCAGACAGGAAAGGGTAAAATAATTTTGGAGACCAAGGCAGCTGGTCTCATCAGACAACCGCACCCAGCTGTTTTATATATGGGACAGGAAGAGGAAATTAGAAGTTAGAGTAGGAGGATAATTCCCTGTTCAGAAGCTTAATGTGAAAAGACTGTTGTATTAAAGGCTGTATTTGTACGTACTACATAAAGATTTGAACAAATAGGAAGTATTGTCACTGTTGCATGGAAAAAAGAGGATAACATTTTTATTTATTTTTCCTACGGCTTGTGCTTTTTTTTCCTTAATATGACAGTTTTGCTTTGAATATATTTTACCAGGATACTGAAAGTTGAAACTGGTTTTGTTGGATTTACCTTTCCAATTTTTTGCCAAGTTCGTATGTGTTTTCCTTTAAGCAGTCATTTGTCACAAACTGCAAACTATGAAAATTAATATACTTTATAATTCCTATGAAGGTTTTAGCCTTGACTTTGTGCCAATTTAAACAGTTCTCCCACTATAAACTTTACCCTCAGGATGCATGTTTGGTGTCCAAAATACTCATATTAAATTCCTATGGCCTATCAAATCTGGTTTGGGCTATTAAAGGTCACTGGAACAAGCAGGGATTTCTTTCCTTCACTTTGTGAAACACTTGGGGAAAACATTGTAACCAAATTAAATTTTTCACTCATATAATGTCAGAAGAAGTAAAAAGAAGGAAATACCTGTTCTTCCCCTGCTCTTACTCTCTGAATAATATATCCATTTCTCTATTACAGTGGTAACTTCTTTATTTTACTACCTAAATTAATTCCTTAGTTTATGACAAGAAGTCTTGCTCATAAGGATAGAGAGGAATATTGAGTCTCTTGTCTTTCTACAGCTTTTGATCACATCATTTTTTTCATTAGGCATGGTTTGTATTACAAGCAACACACAACACAGCTTAGAATTGCCAATCTTGTAATAATTTGCATCAAAACTATCATAAGATGAAGCAAACACATTTCCAAACCTCATCACAATCTATATCTTCATTCTGATTTTTCCATTCATTAATAAAAAGACACAGTCCATGTCACACTTCCTACAAATTAGTGAAGACTAATGAAATCATGCTTTACACACTTGAAATGAGAACTAAGTCAAATACAGAAACTAGTACAATGTATTTAGAAATTTACCATTACTGCAGCAAAAACTGCAGCAACATAATAAAAAAGACCCATAATGACTGCAGATCTATTTCATGGACTCATAGTTTCCTTTTTCATCACAGACTGTAACTTTTAAAAATGAAACATTTAATTTCTTGTGTTTAGTTACTAAAGTCTTGCATAATGTGTTTGTTGCATAATGACAAAGTTTTAATACCAAGACCATTTGGCTTATGTGAGCTATAAGCACCACTATTTTTACCTGGCTCTCATAATACTTGATTGTTCAGTGGGTATAAATTACTGTGTTTTTCTCTTTTAATTTTGTCACCCTCAAAGAACAGAGTGTGAGGGGAAAAAACTATTGCTGTTGATAGTGGATACTCCTAGAATGTTTTCTGTTCAACATTTGTGGAATGGGGTTTTCTTCAGCTGCTTGTGCTATCTGTATTGATGTTTCTTTCAAGTCTGGGAATACCAAGCAGAGACAGTGGCTCTGGTTATCCAGAGAAGTCACTTGCTGCAAACACCTCTCAGTGGCACCACACCAGCTGAGTTTTGATGTTCCACCTTCTATAGGAAGATTCAGGCATATGGTAGATTTCCAGATTTAATCTCAACTTGTCTCAAAGTAAAATGAGCCCTTGTCTTTAGAACCCTAATATTTTCCTGTTGGTGTTAGATGTTGTTTATATCTATGCCAGTGTTTTTCTATACTACAACATCACTACAATGCCAATGAAATGCGTTACTTTCAAGTGTTTGGCATCCCTGCAATAAAATGGAGTAAGTGAGCTGCAAATGAGGTTTTCTTTACATATGAGGGATTGACTTCTGTGAGCAACCCTGATGAAAGCATTTGAATGCCTTGCTTTCTAAGAATTCAGGAGGCTTCCATATACAATACAATCTCACATGAAACATTCTTCAGATTATCCATCTCTGATATAAATATGAGAGGAGGAAGAAAAATCATTACAATCACTTTAGCCATCAATGGCTATGATATTAAAACAGATACTTGCACTGATTTGTGCATGCAAAAATACAAAGACTTAAAACCCGGACCAGTGTTCTCAAATGCGACTTTATGGACCAGCCAGAGCATCAGCAGCTTTTGAGCTTTACACACTTTCCTCTGGGAATGGGTGTGAATCCACATGGGTGCGTGAAGGGGATGGGAAGAAATGCATTCCATTACACCTTTGTTGCAAACTTCTAATAATATTTATCTTCTCCTGGCAAATGTCAGTAGAAAGAAAATTTCTTTGCCCAAACAAATATATTACAAAAATTAGTATATTGACTTTGCTATGCTGCCTTTTTTTTTTTTTTTTTTTAAACATGGAGAAAGACTGGAACAGATGGGCTATTTAAAGAAAAATGTAGGAAACTGTTATTCTACTAGACATATGTGTGTAAAATTCAGTAAAAAAACTGGTTAACTCTAACAAAACCTATGTTCCAGGCAACCATATATTGTATCTTCAGTCTACAAACCAGAGTAAGTTGTAAAGTGGAAGCAAACAGAATCTATATTAAAAACTAATGATGTAAAAAATGTCTTCAGTAATAATAATCTAAAATGTGAGTAACCTCAGACATGCTGCCTTCCTCCATTATGGAAATTTAAAAATATATTTTCTCAATTCAACTGTATTCCACACAGTTAGCAAAACCTCCTCACCCTATTACATAAAGCAAACCCTGTCATGTGCAATGTGGAGCTACAGCCTATGCAATAAAGATGTATTTGTTTGTCTTTATAACAGGATTTTCTCAATTTATCTTCATTCAGATTTGTTAAATATTCATTTATTCATTGCAGAATATTGTGTATTTCCTTACTCTGCACTCAGTCAAAGTGTTAATAAGGGACCTTAACTACAAGCCATATTTTCTGTCATTTGGTTGTTTCTAAACATACCAGGAAGCACTTGAATATACACTAAATATACCAGGAAGCACAGCTTGATGGGAGGCATCTTCGCTTCTTGTCCTTTCTATCACTGACACAAAACAGTGTATTTTATAAAAATGGGTTTGATGCTTTGTGTTACTTATTCTGCTGTCTTACAGATTCTGGAAATAAGGCCATTACTGTGCAGCACGAATGGAAATTAATTTTTATGTAGCTTTTTCTATGGCTTTAAATAGCTATTTCTCATTATTATTTATAAAATGAAGCTTCCCTACCTCAGGGAGTCTCTCTATACCCTTTATATTGTCCAGGACCAAACAGTTCACGGAATGTGGTGTCATGCAAATTCACATAGACCAAGTTATTTCTGTGAAACATTCCACTGCTGGAGAAGCAGAAAACAGAGGGGGAAAAAAATGCCCACCACATTTGAAGCTGGAGTCCTTGTGTGAGTGGAAAACACATGCTTTAGCAGCTGCCTCTTTGTAGAAGCTGAAGCAGCCCAGTTCTGGCTGACAGGCAACTTAGAATTTGGACAAGTTTGCTAATATAAGGAAAAGCTCTCAAAAAATTAATGTGAGTGGGGGTAGGGTCAGAACTCAGCCACAAGCATGCATCTCCATCAGCCTTTAGGAATGGTTAGGATACATATTTAAATCCTAGCACCCCTCTGCTGTCTCACACATGGCCTCAGTTCTCCATGGAGGCTTGTCTCCTTCAGTCCTGAGTGCTGTTCACATGTTGGGGTTACTCCACACAACCAGGACTCATCAGTTACTGATGAATCTGAACCGTCTGTAATGGGAGGGAGCGAGCGAATGGCCCCGTCTGTCTGAGCCCTATCGAGTGGGCTGGTAGGACATCCAGGACCTCTTGTCATGTGCCACTTGTGAACCTCTTCATGAGCTCCTCATCCCCCCTTTGCAGTCTTGGCTCAGTGATGATTTGTGGAGATGGTTCCAAAGACATGGGAGGTTGGATTGCTGCATTCCTACACACTGGATTTTACCTGTGGATTTAGAAAAGGATATGTCACGCTCTAAATTTGGAAAAAAATTATTCAAAACCACAATTAGAATTCCTTTCCACTCACTATGAATACAGAGATAGTAGATGAAAACCAGGAACGAACACAATTGTAAATATTCCAGAACAGCTGCACTGAACACAAATGTAATAAAATGGAAAAACAAGCAAGCCACACTGTAATTTTAAGTCTCCTTGATCCTGTAAGGGTTTCTGTATGAATGACTGCAATTGCTTCAGGAATATGGATGGTATCAAGACCTCTGCTATCTCTTAACTACACCCAGCTTTCCTATCCCTTCCCATTAGCTTCATACATATTACTTAATATGTATGAAACTAATGGGAAAGGATTGGAAAGCTGGGTGTAGTTAAGCTTGAAAAATTTCCCTGGTGCCCATAGTCTGAGTTATTTTGAAGCCTCTGGTAAGTCTGCTGAGCCACTGAAGTCATGTGGAGGACTGTCTAAATTGCTCAAGCCCCCAGTCCCCTGAGTCACTGTAGGGGCCAGGACACTGCTTGGACTCACTCCACTGCACCTCCATCTAGAACCCCTGCTTCTCAGCACACATACCAGACACTGGAGTTTGCAAGGTCTCTACAAAGCTTATTCCACATTCTCTACATCAAAGGAATCCTTTTGTTGCAGAACTGGGACTTTTATGACTCCATTCCACTACATAAAAGGGACTGTATTGAGGATCTTTGCCATTTGTGCGAAAGACTTCCTTCTTGTGTGCTTACTTGGGGTTAAGCAAACAACTTATTTTTATATGGCCCTCAAAACCAGCTTGAAAGCACCAGAAAATTAGCTGCAGTGAGCGGTGTTCTGCTACCAGCAGCAAAACAGAAAGAGACTTCAACATCTGTGATTTTATTTAGAACAACTGTGCCTAGGACAATTACTACAACTGCTGGTTGACAGGCACAGAAATCTCATTTGCCTGTTCAAATTCAGTTCAGCAGTCCAAAAAAGACCGGTATAACCATCTGATGGTCACCCACATAAAAGAGAAGTGCAGCTCTAACACAGACTCTCCACCATGCTGACTGCTGTCACCAGCATAGCCTACCGGCTGTGTGAGTAGCAGAGAGCATCCCTACCACAGCTGGTGGGATTTTTTTCCTTTGGGATGGAAACATCTCGGATGAATATTCACAACATTGCTGTTCATGTTTTATTTATTCTATGGATAAATTCACAAACAAGGCTGGAATTAATACTTGTAAGAAAGAAAACAACTCTCTGATGAACTCCAATCTCATCTGCCTAGTAGAGCAACACTCATTCTTGGGGATGGGGCTTGGCTTCAACATGTTCCCTTTTGCAATAGCAGCAAGATCTCTTTTATTCTTCATGTCTTTATTGGCATCAGGCTACAATGAAAACTGCACACAGCAGGTTTTGAAACGCAACACCTTTCCTATTGCAGGATTTAGAATGTCCACAAAACACGGGATTGCTCATTCCTAAAATCAAGGAAAGTAATAGAACTGTTAAATGTGGAAGATTAACCAAACCATAAAAATGAAAGAAAAACTTTGTATTCGTTCTTTCTGGTACTCATTTGATGTCTTTCACAAGACCTGTTGTGCATATCTACACTTTCTGATTCATGTTAAGGAGCAAAGACAGTCTAGATGCCAAAGGTTAGCATGCTGGTGGCCACCAACTCCCGCTTAACAGGTTATTTTCTTTGTTCAATAAAGACATTTTTGTCTTGCATACATTCCAGCTAAATTCTAGCTGGAACTAGCAAATTCCCTACTTTGGATGAAAAGTACATGGGTAAAGCCATGAGAATGAGTTAAGCCTGTTTAGAAATGATTGTTGTTACACACTTGTCAGTGATCTGCTGCCAGGATAGACTGTACTGAGTGTGTGTGCCTCGGTGTGTCTACGACGTGGAAACACCACACTAAACACAGCTGGCTCCCAATGTCTCCCTGCTGCTACTCTCACAGCCTGCCAAAGCTTCTTGCATCAGTGCTGCCAGTATTCATGTATGCAGACTTGTCATTTGGACTGCAACATTTTTAGAGCCGAATTTACACAGCACTTTGCTGTGATGAGTAGAGTTCCAAAGGTACTCTCAGTCCAAAGGGGATTTGCAGTGCTCTTGAAATACCTTGTTTTATTACAGAAATACAATATACTTCTCCCTGTAAACTTAGGTGAAGTGCCTAATAAGCTCTTTAGGAAAGTTCATGGACTAAGGGGGAAAGGAGATGGGCACAAAAGGAACATGTTTATGTTGTAGTAACAAACTGCCACTAGTTCCTTTTACAACTAAGGCATCACAGACCAGCAGCCCTGCAGTGTCTGGCTGGTGGCAGCTGTGTAATGACCTTCCAGGGCACGAATGAGGGACTGCATTTTGCTCCTTTCCACCACAGTTTTGGAAGGAGGAAAAGTGTTAAATCGAAGGATCTCTCCCATCTGTGCCCTTTGATGGTGGCAGCACCCCCAGAGAAAAAAAATCCTACATAGCAAAGGTGGGAACCTGCCTCAAAATGTTGCTTGAGCTGAAATATGTGCGATTTGCTGTGGGGTTTCAGTAATTTTCACAAAATCACAGAATGTCAGAAAAAGACAGTACCTTATTCTTCCACATACCCTCATTCAGACTGAGTAATTTTCCTGCAACAGCCAAAATGCTTAATTGTGTGTTGCTTTGCATTGAGTCTCCCTTTCAAAATCAACAGCTTGTGTTAGAATAGTACTGGGCCCTTTACTTGCCTAAGGCATTGAGCATCTTTAACTTTTGCACGCAGCTGTCATGACAAATCATTCCTATTACAAGCTTCTCATCTCCTAATTTGCATTCTTTTCCACCTGCTTTTATTAAGTGTTTAGACTACCTCTGCACACAGGAGTGGTTTGAAGTTGCGGTGCCGGAGGGATCCATCTGAATGGGGCCTGTTACTGAACAGCGGCCCCACCAGAAAGGCTCCTTGCACTGATCCTGGCATATTCCTGAAGAGGGATCACCCAGTGTGACACATGGTGCTGTGACTGACACAGCCTGGGTTCCTTGTCCCTCCTTGTTCCCCTTTCAGTGGAGCGTCCCTGGCAGGGGAGTGTTACCCTGTCACTTGGGACCATCCAGGGGATGGGAAACATCTTCCATTTGGGGCCAAGCAATGCCATCAAACATGTACACGGACACCATGGGCTAAACCATTCTCCAGGTACCAAATTTCAGGGATAAAGCAAAGGAAGGCAAAAACTACAAGATGAAAAATGTCCCTCAATGCGACGCTCCCTAAGAAGGGACTAAGAACGGGTGTCCAACTCTGACTTCCCTATAAAGCTGACTCCAGGCTTAAGGGAGAGATAAAACCCAAATGCACCTGTGCTGGGCATTTATGCCTTACTACACCTCCCAACATCCTCCCTGAGTATCTGGCAGCTCTGTGTGCTGACCCTTCCTATAGCTGCGAATCCGTCTTCATCTGCTATTTCTAGGACAAGCCCTTGTTCAGCATTCTTATCACTTTTCTATCCCTGATTTGATTTTCTCTTTGCCCCCAAATTCAATTTTCCAGTAAATTATCCCAGCTGCTCGCAAGCCTCCCCCGAGCGCTGGCAGCGCGGTGCGTTCCTTTGTGGCATGCGCCGCTCATCGCGACCACCGCCACCCGCTTCCCCCCTCAGCGAGGCGCGACGGACAAACGGTGGCCGGGCCGCCCTCTCTGCGAAGGAGCTGCCACGCCGGGCCTAACGGCAACTAATCAGGCACTGCCCGAGGGCGGCAACACCGGGGCCTCTCCGGCCCCGAAGGGTGCGAACTGCGCTGGGCAGCGCCGCGCCTGAGGGATCCCCAGGGCCGGGCGGGGCCGAGCAAGATGGCGGCCGCCTCCCCGCACCGCCCCGGCTTTGTATCGGCGCTGCGGCCTCGCCGCCGCCCGGCAACAGCGACACCCAGCGGCGCCTCGGCTCCCGCCGCCGTCGGCTCCGGCTGCGTCACAGCGCGCTCCCTGTTCTGCGTGTGACGTCACTGCGCCGCCCGCCTGCTCCGGTGCGTCACACCCGTGCTCCCAGTTCCGCGCGTGACGGCACGGCACGGCACGGCACGGCACGGCACGGCACGGCCCCGCGGCCGAGGCTCAGCCCAGCGCTGCGGTCTGGCGTGGCCAATCCCCGGAGCCGTTCATTCGCGGGAACCGTCCATGAGAGCCGGGTGCGCCGCTCCCGTCACAGGGGAGCAGCAGATCCGACACTGGGCACGGGAGAAGGGCTCATCCAGTGCGAGGGCCTGTAATCGCCGAGTCATTGAATGGTTTGGGTTGAAAGGGAACTTTAAAGTATCGCTAGTCCAAGCCCCGTGCACCCCGTGTTCCATTACAACAGACCCTGCCAAAACGTTTGGCTCCATCATAATCTGCTGATCAGTACTGAAGTTCAGTACATGGTGAGCCATGACAATGTGACAAGCGATTTTTTTTCTGTGCTTTATACAGTTCTGCACCTTCAGCTGACAATTTCAGGATTCTCTGGTAGAGGTTGTGAAAGCCTATGACATTTGATATGAGGACTGTTCTCCTTTATCAGTTTAGGTATTTGTGTATTTTGCCCAACAAAAGTATATTTACAGTTGCATATTGAAACTTACAGTTGTAAATGAAAACATGAGTAGACAAAATCACAGTATTTGCTCAACCATCTGATTAGTTATTTATTCATACAACAAAATCTCTGAAATTGTACCTAAAAAATTAAATTGAACACTGAATACATACCAAGTTTCATATTCCAAATAGATGGTTTTGCATAAATGCAATACCTGAAAGGGCCCTGAAGCACTGCACATCTCAGGTTTGCATTAAATGTGTGCCTGACCCTATTTGTATAGTATAAAATAAAGACCAGTGCTGTAATACAAGTCGACCTAATGGATCAGGTCAGGGATAATAACCACTGAATGCTGATGAGTCTGCAGAGGGTATGAAGAGGATGTATGGAAGAAAGTTAAAGGATCACTTATAAAGCAATTACTGTAAAAAATACACATCTGCAATTTCCAGGAAGCTCAGAATCCCCATGAAGTTCAGTACTAGCTCTCACCCTTATTCCAGGATGAGATGGATTTCACAGCACTGAGTTTGACTGAGGAGTTTGCTTTGCTGTCTCAGCCTCCATTTTTACAAGTCCCCAGTGTCTAATAACACAGCTAGTCTTGGTTTCTGTTTTCTGTTGGAAGAATTGTCCTCAGGTGACAGCTCCATACATGCTCTGAGAGTTGGTTATTCTAAATACAGATCAAGCTCTGATTCTGTGTGCTTTTCAATAAGCTCTTTATTTGCATCTTTTCCTACTGAAGTATTAGTGTGGGAACTTGATTGTCATCAGCTGCAATGCTGTCTACTGTTATGCTAGAGAGTTCACGTGGATTTTTAGTTTTTATCTTCCCATGTGTGTCCAGCCAATGGCTCCACACACATTTTCCCTGGGCTGGCACCTCCCTTACTGCCTGCTGCTTGTGCCAGAGTGATCACTCCTGTAAAATTGCCTTTGGATGACGTGTTCTCTTTTTCTTCGTGACATGACATGACATAATTTAATTAATTGTATTTTAAAAAATTGGTAATTATTGAACTGTTCCACTGAGATTTTTGTTCCAACTCACAATCTTGAAGTCTTACCAGTGACTCACGCCAGATGGTTCTCTGTAGCAAATCGTCACAAACTTTTGCAACAAACTCTTATCATTCCCCTCAGAAGCATGCACAGTCCAAAGGGAACAAGTTTGCTCTCCCAGCCCGTGCTAGGTCCTGTGTTACACAAGCAAGTCTCCGGCATATGTTTGCTTTCCACAGCACCCAGCATCCTCCAACTGCCACCCTGACTGGAGGAACTAAAGAGGACCCATAGCATGGCACCAACGAATGAGGCTGCACAACTGCAGCACAGGGATGCAGGATAGGGATTAATGGAGGGGAGTGATGGAGGCCATTGCTTCACGTGGTGCATCCATGACTGATTTTTATAATGCTTTCTTCTCATAATGTCATTGTGAAAAACTGTCGCCTGTATCTTGGTCACTCGGTGGGGTGTGCAGTCTTCAGTGTCAGTCTGTGTGGTTCATAATTAGCCATCTTCACCTAGAGTTAGAGGAAAGCTGTTAAGAGTATAGAAAATCAGAGCCAGAAATGAAGCCAGCTTGTCTTCCTTTTACTTGCAGGGAGCAGAGAATTCACTCTTATTTCTGTTAATTTGCATGTGTGGGCAGATGCTTACTACCCCAGCGCTTCAGGATGAACACTTTCCTTAATTCCCTTTTACTTGTGTAACCATGGCTATTTAAGCCCAATTAACAATGATCTTTACACCCCTTGGTTTCAAGGGGATTAAGGCACCCACCTCTGTTGGACAATCTGAGGTATGACCCTGCAGGTGTTTTGCTGCAGCCCCACTCCATTCAGTGCCGGGTGCCTGCTGCAGTGGTGGGGAATTACTGGGATCGCAGGCTCGGGGGAGCTCACTCTGCGCAGGTACCCTCACCCTGTACTGCTCAGTGCTCATCACCTCCTGTGCACCTTCTGCAGCTCCTCCTCAGCCCAGAGCCTGCTCCAGCCTTGCTGCCGACACTGAAGGTGAGGGGTAACAGTGCCTAGTTCTGGTAACTGGTGCTAGCTTTCTAAAAACTGTTTTAGTACTATGGGATTTGAGCTAGACGCTACTGCAACTTGATAATAATAGAAACCAATGATACATGCGAGTGCTTGAATTATAGGAATTATTTCAGAACAGTAGGACAGAAATGGCCCTTTTCTCATCCCCTCCAGCTTATTGAAACTGGTTGTCTTTTCTGGCTTTCCTTAGTACACCATAACCGCTATTTACATCTATTTTATTATAAGCACATGTTGAGTAATAGACCATCAAGCTTTTGGAGCTTCTATTTTCAGTTACATTGTACCACTGCTGAATAAGAAATGCAACTGCTGAAATTTGTTTTCAATGGTATATTGATTAAAAGCTGCTTGAGTTTAAAATTTCCAACCATCTAAAATGAAAACCCTTCACATGCTTCATGTCCCTGGCCAGCCAGAGAGTTTATTTCCTACAGTGTATAAATAATGGATTTTGCTGTTTATATGTATCCATCATCAAACTAGGTTAAATTCTCAGTTGGCAGTGTGAATTGTCTTGCAGTGAAGCTAACTAGCTGGAACTAATTTTGAAATGGGTATAGTGCATAATTATGGTAACTTAGTGTACAGGGAATGTTCTACCTGAATTAGTCATATCTGATGAAGAAAAACATGAATAAAAATTACATTGAAAACATAGCTGCCAGCTTATAAACTAAATCAATTTTTAAAAAAGGTATATAAATTCCTTTACTTAGCAGAAAGCAAGTGTCAAAGTTGAATATATTTCACACTAAGTTCTTTGGTGAATGCTTTAAGCATAACCATTGGCAACAGTTTATGGACAATTTTGCCTCTAGAAAGGGGGAAAAGATGTCCATGGAAAAAGTGAAAACATTCAAGCAAACTTCATGGTTTTAAAATTGACTTTGCGTTTAAATATTTTAGGTTTCCAGTAGCAGGGAAATACGTAGCAAGAGACAAAGAAAGTAGCAGTGTTGATTTCCATAATAGGGAAGTTTTTGGTAGAAAGTAGGTTGCCAACAGAAGGATTCAGCAAGGATAAACTGAACAGGTGAAGCATTGGAAGGAAATTGGTGAAATACATGGAAGGAAGAATGAAGGGGGAGATAATTTAAGGGGATTAAATACACAGAGATTTGCCAGTCGTGCTGGAGTTTGAGGATATCTAAACTAGAGAGAGACTGGGGGAAGGGATGAAGCCTTTGAACACAGAGAAATTTATGGACCTCTGAAAGCAGAGATAAAGATAAGGCCTTTCAGAGATGGCTGAAGATGAAAGATACACAATTAATCTAACTTTGGGAGATATATCTAGCTAAGGGAACTGCAAGATTTAAAACTTCTGCTGCTGCTGCATGACACGTGTTATGGCATTGTGTCTCCCTGGGTAACACCCTGTGGCTGGATGAAGAAGGATTCCAATTACCTTCCAGCTCCATGCCTTGCCAGGTTCATATTGTTTTTCCAGTGTTCCTGGCCAACCATGGGCTTTCTGACAAACCAGAGTAGTCAGGCTTTGCTATACAGTTATTTTTTCACGTTACAAAAAAGGAAGAAGCATTTTCATCTGATATTTACCTTGAATGTAGCTCGTCAAGGACCCAGTTACTGAAAGGCTCTGTAGGTATCCGACTGCTTATTTGTTATTTGCATGCAATGGTAAGACAGGTGTTGAGACTTCTACTGGCCCTCAAGTAACAAAGTACTTCTCTAACAGCAGCTATTACTTTAGTTTGATGAATGCCAGGGTAGCAAACAGCATGGGGAGAAACACAAATAAGAACGTAATATCTTTACAAATATGCCCAAATCATCTTTGGGAAGAGGGAATTGTAGACTGCACCCAGCTTGCCTAAGCTGGAATGGATCAGAGAGGTCAGAGCCCGTACTTTTGCAGTTGTGGGCACACAGGTTTCTTAAGGAGTTCTTCAAGTCTGTGTTTAAAATCCACAAGTAAAAGCTTCATTCCTCTTCTACTGAGGAAATTATTCTGCAGATTATCATAATTCCTGATCAGAAAGCACTTCTTGATACTCAGTATATGTTTTTGCTTCTCAGTCACTCTCTGGACTCTGCTGTTCCTTGAGAATCCTGCTTAAAAATGCCTTTCATTCACCACCGGTCTTCTTCAAATATTAGTAGGCTGTTATCCTGTCCGCCATTAATAATTTCTTAGCCAAACAATTTATATTTTTAACTCTTCGAATGTCTCCTCGTAAATCAATCCTCTTAGTCTTTGGGTCATGTTTGGTACTCTTCTCTGAACTCTGAAACTTGTCAATATCCAGAAATGTGTATAACATTCCAGATGGAACTGTACCAGCAGCATGCAGAAAGTGGTATTTGTTCCTTTCTTTGATGTGACACTGTTTACCCTATCTAGTATTGTACTGGTCTTTTCATACCATAGCATGTTACCAGTTCACATCATTTAGCATGAGCTATCTCCCTACATCTCTTTCATCATTATTTCATCTGAGATTTCTCCTTCCTGTTATTCCTTCTCAGATGCTCTCCCAGCCTGCATTTTTTCCCAGGCTGAGTCTCCTTTAGTTATTTTGTTTCCATGGTTCTATCTTTTCTAGGAAATTCTCTGTTATTTTCTTTGTACACCGTCTTTCTGTCTTTCATACTCCTATCTGTGAGTTTCATCAAAGTGCTGTGCACTCCCTTTTCCAGATCATTAATAAAGAAGTCCAACAGACTGTTCCTAGCAGTCATCCACATGTTATCCAGGAGACAGTTCCCACCACCTCGCTACACTGCAGCTTATTTCCTGTAATTTCATTACCTCAGCAACTTGAAAGCCACATGGAAATGGCTGAGCCGATGTGAATTACTTTTTCAGCTACAATCCTGTGAGATACAACATCATGCCCCAATTAAAGCTCATCTGCACTTGGATAGCCCCTGTCCTTGCTGAAGGCCCTGCATCCAAGGCTCACTGAAGACAGTGACCATTAGGAACAGAAATTGGATTTACAAGAGTCTGCAGTACCCTTGCTGTTGTTTAAGGTGGTAATGTTAATATTTTCCTCTGCTCTAATTTTTCAGTTATTTGGCTTGTGCACAGTGAACATAAAGGAGTTTAGCTAATTCTTTCAAGTGCTGTAGAATGTAAGTTGTCTAGCTTTTTATATTTGTTCACATTTCCCTAATGTGTTTCCCTATATGTTTGTTATCAGTTGTTGCAGTTTCTTTCACAGGATTCCCATCCCACCCTCCCTCAGTGCTCCCAGCATTTCTTCCCTTTTTTCCCCCACTGCGGAAATACTTGAAAAGGAACTTAATGTCAAAGCCTTTTCTCAGTCTTTCATTTCTTTTTCTCTTGTGTGAAAGGATCTGTTCTCACTAGCATTTATTTTCTTCAAAGAATACTTATTAAAGCCTTGAAAAACCAAGGTCAATCTCCTTGAACTCTTAACATGAAATTTTGCAATATGTTTTTTTCAATTGGTTTGGGAGGGTTGAAAATTTTGGGGAGGGGTGTCTTTTGCGTTTGGGATTGGGTTTAAGGTGTGTTTATATTTGACTTGCAGTTCTTGATTGACCAAATAGTCAGAAAAGAATAATTTGTCTTTTTATTTAGCTCCACTGTTTCTGTGAGGAAAATGAAATCTTTGTTGGAAACAAACTTTGGCTCCATATCTTGATACCAGTCTCATTTTTCTGAAGCACTGGTGAACTCACACTGTTTCAAATTAGCGTAACTGACCTGGATTTCTTATGCTAGACCCTGAAAGTGGATTAGAGTATATCTAGTTTTTCTTCATTTCATCATTTCCATGTATAATTACAGTTAGTGATCACCAGAATAAGATGAAATTGAATGATTTTGCACTCTTTAAATTACACAACTAAAAAAATCATTAGAAACATAGCCTTGGATGACAGTAACTTTTTCAAATAATTGATGAGAGAAGGAGTAGAACATGATAGCTATCAGAAATGAGTCTTGGCTCTCAACACAAAAAGAAAGTAAGAAACACAATGAAAGACAAATTTATGTCTGATATTGCCTCTGTGACACTTCTTTCAGTTTGAAAGATTTTGGTAAGTGATAAGTAATCAGCATAAATGTCTTAAGGAAAAGACAGGTATTACTCTCACTCCTGTTAGAGCTGGGGAAGCAAAGGGATGGCAGTGAGACAAATCGACCATGTGGCATGAACAAGACCTGCAGTGAGGTTAAAAAACAAATCTCTTTATTATTCTGTTTACCCAACATTCTTTGCCACTCAGTGTGGTATATTTAAAAAAATAACAAGCACACAAAAGCACTGGGAAATAACGTTGTAGGAGATTTCTCCTGTTGTCAGGAGAAAACCATGAGACTTACGTAATAACTCATATTTCTAATACTTAACATTCTGAGTTATATTCCTGTGTAGAGCAATTTTTTGAGATGCTGCCTGGTTCTATCAACATCTAAGTTTAAGTGATTCAGGATATTCTTACAGTGACTAATTTGATTAACAGGTAGGGCTCACTCTTTCAGAAGTTCCTTGGACTATGCTACAATGATTGCCCATAGTCCTCCCGGATACGGTAGCATGCACTGTAGCCAGGTTAGTTGACAGAACCCCACTGCATATTGTCCTTTTTCCAGACTGTTGGATGCAGCTGAAGTTCAATACTGTCTATGCAAAGTCTGCTGCTGATTTCAATGTGCTGTGAATCCATCGTGCTTATGCAGAATGGACTCAGAGCAGCATGTTTTTTCTGTATGTGTCATCTGATGTTCTGCTACAACCTTGTGCCTTAAATGTGAATCTTATCAAAGAAATGGATAAAAATTGTGAAAAGCACTGCACTTAGCAAGTCAGGTCTCTGGCTTTCATTTGATTCCATTTAAACAGAGGAGTGTCTAATTTTATATGGAATGCAGTAAATACCAGTGTTGAGTTAGCATTAAAAAAAGTATTCTTGGCTTACTCAGAGATGAGAAGGAAAGAGACGTCAATTAATAGTGGTTGAGAGCCTACATGTAATGAATGGCTAATTTCAGTCATGTTGTTAGAAAATAGGTGACTTCCTTATAAAACTTTATCATAGTTGGCACTCTTTCTCTTATTGAAAAGAAACAAAAGAATGGTCTGGCATCAAGCCTATGCTATGTTTTACCTTTAATGGAGATCTCTTCAGATCTAAGTTTTAGGCAGACTCATGAGTTATATTGCAGCAAACTTCCATTTTTATTGCTTGTTATGAATGTGAGTTTTATGGAAAACAGGACTCTCAAGCTAACAGCTTTGTGCTCTCACAAAAATTTAAAGGTTTTTTTTTTTTTTAACTTAGGACTAGCAGAGTATTATTTCCTCACAGTGTGCAAGCTTGAGAAATGAAAGCACCTGAAGAATAGCCTGCATGTAGGTGACTAACAGCAAATGTGTGTGGTCTGAAGAAGGAGCAGGCAACATTTAGGTGTTGGCTGTTTTGCTGGCTGCCTTCACTCAGACTAGGTGTCGTGTGGGGCTCCTCCGCCTTTCCCCTGCACAGCTGCTCAGGAGATGCCATTGGTGTGTACAGAGCTGTAAAGATTTAATGCCTCCCAGTTGTGGACTGCTTGAACCTCATGGTTGGTTGGTGCCAGCAGCAATATTTCAGCCTCATTCTCTTCTGGGTCAGGGTTGGTGGTAGCTGTGGGCATTGGCAGCAGCTGGGGACAGAATGAGGGGATTCTGCCTGGCCCCAGCCGATTGGCACGGCTCTCATGGAGGTGTGCCAATCTGATTTTGTAGGTCTGCTGTGGCTCTTCTTTTCTAATCTTTGTACAGTTGCATATGAGTTTTCTGAATTTATTGTTAGAAAAACCCCTCTGTTACTTCAAACGTGTTCTTTGTGCTTTCTGATTCTGGAAAGGAATGCGGTTATATTAACATTTGATTATCTCTGGTGGTTTGTCTCTGCTGTTGCATTTCTGTAGCCGATGTTTTCCTTTTTTGGGCTGCAATGCTCTTCCCCTCGTTGTGCTGCCCCTGTTCCTCGCTGTGTGCACAGTAACCCCTGGCAACACCCTGGACCTCAGCACAAACACGATGGATGTGGCTCCCCATGCTCGAGCGCACGTCTCCGGCGCCCACCCGGCTGGGCACACTGCTCTGGGGGCTGTGTGGCCCGGCATGCTCCCTCATGAGCTGTCAGAAGCCCTTGTCCCTGGCTGGCCTTTTTTCGTTAGCAGCAATGCAGCAACTGAAGGTGCTGTGAACCTCTTTGGGGTTTACAGCATGTGAGGTTTTCAGTCTCGTCCATCATTGGGCTTATTTTGTTTCAGCAGGTTTCGCTGACATCAATAATGACACAATGAGGTCAGCACTGAATTCTTCTGCAAATCTGTCCTCTAAGGAATTTGTTTTCCCCCAGTAAATCAGTAAATAAATAGATCTGGTGCTCTATAGTGATTTAGCTTCTTGAGACACTTCAGCTCAGCAGTGGTGGGTGACCTTCAGAGAAGACCCGGTTTTGCCTGTTTGAGAGGCTGAGTTGGCAGAGGAGCAGCAAGGTCCTGACCAAGGGCTTCACCAGGAGAAGGATGGATTTGGGTTGGACCCAGGCGTGTCCTGGATCTGCGAATCCAATTCAGTGAGAAGTGTTATTTTGCTTTTTCCCTTATGCTTATACACCCAGAATGCACTGAACAGCAATGCTGGTTTCAAATAATGTTTCTGATAGTGAAGCATGGAAAAATGTGGTGTTCTTAAGGAAGGGTGGGTAGTGATTTCTGTTGTCTATGTCTGTGCAGAGACAACTCGAATTAATGGAAACCCGTGGGAGCATTTGAACACAAAAGCTGACCCACTGAGTATTTTGCCATCTGCTTTCTTTTGGAAAAATATTCCAGAGAAAGTTGGGAAAAAGTCATGAGTGCTTTAGAGCTAGCATTGTGATATTATTTCCTGAAGATTTATTGCCTTTTGATGGCAGTCTTTCAGCAGAAACTCATGAGTAGTTATGTTGTGAAGGAATTAGGAACTTTTGTGGCTTGTCTTTAATTTACAAATCAGCAAGAGTATATCTCTCTGAGGTGACATGCAGTCTTGAGTAATTTACATTATATGACACAGCAACTTTCTCCCGTGTGCAAATTGCCCTTCAGGAACGTGACAAAATGGCAGTCACTCACATTTAAGTGTTGGCTTATAACACAAAATTGAGAGCCAACTCAAAAGCTTTTTGGACTTGTGAGCGGTCCCATTAGAAAAGAAGAGATCCAAAAACTGAATTTGAATCAAACTGGAGTATCGCCTGTAATTTCAATTTGTTTGCTCATCTTGTCTTTCAATACAACTTACATATTGAAAGGCCTTTTTGTGTTTGGCATTTCTTTGTTTAGAAACACCCTTTTGCATATTTAAATCCTTCCATATGTCTGTGCACATTTAATTTTTGTTACAGTTTTTGTCTTATTTTATTTTCCTTCAGGATCTGAAGAGTATGTTAAATATGCATATTTGTGCTATTTCTCCCACACTTATTGCCTAATTAGGAGAATATTTTCCTATTTGTGCCTGGTAATAGAAGATTTCTAAAACAATTCCATAGATCTAGACTTACTGTTAGGTTCTGTTTTGGAAGGAGTTATTCTCCTGATGAAAATACAACCATTGTATCAATTTAATATTCAGTCTAACTCCCTGAATCCTATGTTTATGGCAAAGGATCAAGTCAATAAGGCTTTATGACTTTGTCACAGTAGAGTCCTTTCCTCATTCAAGGAATAAATCCCAGGCCACACAGAAACCCATTATGTATTCTTGATATGTAAACCATTCCAGAATAAAATTTAATAACAGTAATGAAACTAAATCAACGTGACAAATTTCAAATAATGCAGTGGAACATTTTTTTTATCCTCCAGCTGTTAAGACTAACTGAAATGGCAGAATCATGATGTGCAGAGTACTGCAGAAAAATGCTATGGATTTTGCTGCTGCTTCTGCAACAAGAAACAACCTTTATCAAGAAAACATCTGCTGAGTTCCCATTGCAATCACTGGCAGCTGAAACCAGTGCACAGTAAATTCCCTGTTCCATCAGCTCTGTTCTTTATTCCTCTGATACAGCATGCAATGCACCACCAGTAGTTGTTAGAATATTTGTGCTGCATGTATGCCACCTCTTATAAATAAAGAGGTAAACAACAACAGGCAAAAGTCCACATGCATAAGGTTTCTGTTTCCTATCCCTTGCATATGTGTAAAAGGAGATAAGAATTAGATTTAAGGGGCATCAATCTCATTTTAATTGTGAAGATAATCTGCCTCAGATTCAGTGGCAAAAATAATCCGGATAATAAATAAATATTTTTGGCCATATTTTTGATTGATTCAAATCAGTTCATACTTTGGACCTGGCCTAGTTTTTCCTAAGTCCCTTCTTGTTTATTGTTGGCAATTTTCTGAAAGCTGTAGATCTCCATCGGTGTATGCTACTGGAGAGTGAGCTAACAAAGGCTATGTTAACTAACAAATCATGCTCCCAGGGCTGTGGAGGTTGCTGACATGATGGATGGTGCTGCAATGTCAGGTAGGGCCCTGCTTAGCCCCCCTTCAGTGGCTCATGAGACTTTGGGAGGCCTCATGCATTGGTTGCATGTCAGGGCTTCCTATAAAGTCAAGTCAATCCCAGTATGAAAGGCCCAAGAAAAAGAGCCAGTTAAATCACAGCTTCTCCCTGCGTGGTCAGATAGCTGCTTCACATCAGACCCAGCTGCTGTTGCAGAGGGCTAGTACCCATGGCTGGGTTTGCTCCACCTGTGGAAACCATGGGAGTATGAAGAAACCAGATCCTCTGAAAATAAAGCAGTCATGGTACAGGTAATGGTCTAGTAAGCAAATAAATAAATATATAAGGAGGTTGTGGTCGGGACTCCATCCACATGTCCACCCCATGCCCATCACTTTGGCAGATCTTGCTCCTCTGGAGAGGGACTGGAGGATGCAAGAGCCACCTGGGACGGGATGGCTTAGGCACATGGTGCTGGTGGATCTGCAGCTGTAGGAAGAGGACACATGGCTTACGTGCTCTTAGAAGGGTGACAAAAGTCTGTTCCTTCCTTGAGGGGAAGTGGGGAAGGTGGACCTGCTTCAGGGAGATTTCTGCATGTGGACCAGACTGTTCCCCTTGTGCATTTACCCTTCCTGTTTATGCTTTACTCCCCTTGGCACGACAGTTAAAAACAACTCAGATCCTGGTAGTGTTTTTAATATAGATGTTCTGCAACTGTAAAGGGATAGTCTCTACTTATATGATTCAGTATATTTTAATTACTTGATGTACTTTTGCCTCTGTGGAGCCTTCAGCTTGTTGTACTTGCAGAGCTATTTATATTCTGTCTTGCCTTGGGACTACTTTCAGAACAGTTCGTGTTCAGCCTTTCTGAAGAAAAGTCTTTAAGCTCTGGAAGCAGGCAATAAAAAACTAGAAGGCACACAACAAATAATACTAGTTGTACCAAATCCTATTAATTATTTTTAAATGTCCTTCAGCTCAATTACAGAGGAAACTATTGGCCTCCTGGCTTAGAATAAAAGCAGAGAAGCTGCATGGTGGGCTGTTGTAACCCTTCCCCTGCGCTCTGATGGGAATGGAGAACAGGCTTGTGTTCGCTGCCCTCACTGTGTACATAAGGTCAACGTATCAGAAAATAGCCAGTTGAGCTGCTACTTTCAAGAGCTTTCATGCCCTGATTACGAATTTTATTATCAATTTTTTTTTAAGATTGACATTAATCTCCTTATTGCGTTATGCACACAACACAGTGGTTGTTTTTTGTTTTTTTTCCCCTATGTAAAGGAAGAATTAAAATACTCCTGAACTGTCTACTCACTTCACAGAAATATTAAGCAATGGACCCAAATGTGTGACAGAATGGGAATCTGCTCTCGCGGGGATTTCACAAGGGGATAGGGAATCACATGTAGTCACAGGGTATGTTTTCTCACAAAACTAAGTGAGTCATTAAAACCAAAATGATTTCAAGGAAGAGTCATAGTTTCAAAACTGTTTGATTTAGAAAGTAGTGGGAAAATTTTTTAATTTTTGAAGGACTTGTGTCAACATTTTCTTAGTGGAAAAAATTGTTTGAAGTAATATTTTCCTTTGAAACTCAAGCTATCTCAATACAAACTCAAATGTTCAGAAAGGAAATATTAATATTTTGAAATTAATAAGGACACTTTTGATTCCCTGTCACATTTTATTTTCAATTTTGTGAATTTTGATACATTTCTCCAACACAAGGAAGCCCTTTTTGACATGTTCATGGTTATACAGACTCTGAGACAAATTAATTTGGAATAAACATACAAAATGTTATTAATGTGACTGTACTTTGAGTAAGGTCTCCTATGACTGACCACAAAGTAAAAGACATTTGTTACTCATGTTGTCTGCCTCTTTCCTGGGTTAGCTCTGAGACAGTCCATGTCTCATGTATGCATGTTCCCCATTCATGGAAGACATTTCGGAAAAAAAGAATTCTCATTGTATCCTTTTGGAGAGTTTTGAATATCCTGGACTTGTTCCATCATCTCTTGGTTAGCAGAAGCTGAGAAGATGCTGCCCAGCTCACTTGCTTTCACTAGATAAGCATCTATTTTGGGAGATGAAACAGGCAGTATCTGGTGTAATGTATATTGGGTACTTGGTAGTCTAAGAAAAGGTTGGTTTTCACTGTCTTGAAACACATAAAAATCTTAAAAAATATGTTTAAAATGAGAAAAAAAAAAAGTACCTGTTATTTGCCAGTGTTCTCACAATCCAACCTGGCAACTTTTAAAATTCTGCTTCCCTGCTTGCTGGTAACTGGTATTCACTCAAACCTGTATTGCAGTGCCAATATAATGCAAAATAAGCTGTGTGCAGGTACAGTGACCTGACTTGTAATCGGTGTTCTGGCTGAAGTGTAACACACTCCTGTGAGCTGGGCAATATCAAATTTCACTGTATATTTTGCAATCTTTTTTATAGCCCATCACTTTGGTTTTACTAATCTTATTTCAATTTCCATGCCATAAATTCACAGGAAGGCGGGGCTGTGTTTTCATGAGGTTGTGTGGGAGCTTGCCCATGCAACAGGAACCACCAAACCCCTGACCCAGTCACAGCATACTTGCGGTGGGGGCTGTCTGTGACTGTGGTTTGTGACCAGAACAAAACTTGCCCTAAGTCCCACTGACAGCTAAAACTGCAGGGTATTTAATTCTATTTTGGACAAGCCTCATTTAAATTATGATTTCCAAAGATGTAGGACAAGCAAAGGTGGGGTGAAGGGAAGTGTGTCAGGCGCAAGAGGGCATGATATCCCTGCCTGATAGTCCATCACAAGAAGGACTGTACCCAAAAGTAAATGTTCTCAAGCATTCCTCTAGCTATGAACTATGAGGCCAGCAAAGCCTGGCATTGATTCCTGGACTCATCCATTCCTGTTCTGTAGAATATCTAGGTTTGACTTTAAAATTAACTTACTGAATAGCAAGAGGTGTTTCATAATTTGCAGTTAAGTTGTGCCAGCTAGAACTTTTATTTATTTACCTTTTACATAACAGTGAGGCCATGTGGATAATAAAGGTTAAGAAAATCCTCATTATAGGAATTATTTGCGTAGCTTGTTCTATCAATTTCCCCACAAGTGTAAGGCCAGAGCCTCTTGTGACAGCTATGACTGAGAGGACTGATTTGTTGCGATGTCTGAGCTGCTTTGCAGGTAGCACAGCAAACCAGAATAATCTAGGAGGCTCTGGTAATATTCAGCCTTTTCTTCACTGACCTTCTCTAGAGAAAATCAGGATTTCTGGTTACATGTTCTCATGTTTGAAAAATCCAGACTAATAGATTTTAAAATCCCCAAGTGTTGTTACATTTGTTATAATATTCATTAAAGAATAGCTTGAGGTTTTTTGATAATGGTACTGTTATTAATCTTTGAACTTTTATGTGGCTTTTTTGTTCTCTAACCAACTGAGCTTATAATTCTATTGCTATATTTGTGGTTGGCCAGGCATGACACATTGTACCACACTAACTTAATTTTTTTTTTTTTTTAATTCTGTTATTAATGGTCTAGTGATTTTTTTTTTTAATAGCAGGAATCCTATAACATCTTGTAGTTGACTCTTAAAGTACAGAGGAGAATTAATATGTGGTGGTAAATAGCCAGCCTCTTGCAAAAACAGGAATATGAAACAATGAAGGAAAACCAGTGTTCCTTACTGACAGCCTTCTAAAACAAGAAGTTAAATAATTGTTAAAAACATAAAGGAAAGTGAATAAATTAGTGGTTGGCCTGAGGAATGACTATATGCAGTTTAATGTAATTATATTAATTATAACTAATATTTTTATTATTGCTATAATGACAGTACACATTTTGAAGTGGGCTGAAGTTCTCAAGAACTTTCTTTTGTGATTTTCACTGGCGCTAGTGTAGCAGTCAAATTTGCAGCAGTGCCAATGCAGCTGGACATTTTCAACATTGTAAATGCCTGTATCTCTGATAACCTGATTTTAGGTGCTCATAAACTTGCAGGGTTCTGCAGTCGCACAGAACCCCCTAGAGGCTGCTGAACAAATTATCACGGGTGGTGGTGGTGCTTGAAAAATCAGTTGCTTCCAATTGTCATAAGAATTTAACATCCTGTTTTTGTGTTTCTACAACCTCGGTTTTCTCAGTAGTTCCAAAGCTGCATTCCTGCATGTTTTCAACAGGACGCAACTGCCATTTCCTTATTTTGTATGGCTATTTTTATTGGATTACAATTACTTTACATTATGATTGATTGAAGGCTAAAACGCAGCTATTCATTTGATGTTCATATCGTCAAAAATATTTCTTTGAAGTTAGAATTCTTTTAAAAAGAATATTTCCCCTTAATTTTGTACACAGTTTGCTAAATTAACAAACAGCCGTTTTTGCAGAGTGCTGTGTTCTGTTTATGCACAATCTGTATTGCTTTGCATGAACTGAGCTCATGTTAGAAAGGGATTAAATCACTTGAAACTGTGTGAAAAAATTTGCTTTGTTAAAAAGACTTTAAAGACTACATAATGCATTGTATGCACACCTCATTTATTACTCCATACTTTTCTGCTGCTGTAAAAGCATTGTCAAAACAGATCATGCTAGCAAAAATTTTCTCAGCTTCTTGTTAAAGCTAAATGAAATCAAATATAAAGTTTGTGATACATTAAATCACAAATATAAATATATTCTTTACAGCCAGCTGTTATGTCTAAATGTGCACATTTAAAAATGGAAACATTTATCCAACATGCTGATTAGCAATTTCAGTTCTGAAAAGCCTGATTACATTTAAGATGCAAAAGATTAAAATGACTGAACAGATAATGTTAATAGTTCATCTTCCTTGATGGGTTTATATGTTTAAAATCACAAAAGTTACACCAGAACTTCTTGCATAGTAAACTCATCAGAAATAGTGTGGTTGTAATGTCTCTCACTGCAAGTTGTAATCTCTTATGGCCAGTGTTTGAAGGAAAGCTTCTGGCTGAGAATGCCTGTCTGTGTTTCTTTTATGGTATTTACACACACACACACACACACACACACACACACACGCATACAGATCTAATTTAAGCTACAAAACTACATAATAGATGGTCGTACTAAAAATGTCTGAAAAGAATAATGAACAGTTATCTTAATTACTAGGAGAACTCTAACTCCTGTAGAAGTTCATATCTGCTGTTAATAATTAATTTTCCAACTATTCTTCTGCTCTGTGAATACAATTAATTAAAAGAAAAAAAAAGTCTGGGTTTGCATTTTGTCTAATCCAGTCCTGGTTACAGCTTAGTTCTCCCATTTTTTTGTCTATTTCTTATACATTTTAACATGCAAATGCAGAGGTAAAAATATTGTTAGCCTTTTTTTATACATTGGCAATCAGTGGTTCAAAAGTTCATGCGATACCATATGTCCTAAGAATATTTATCTAAATCTAAAATAATATGGAACTGTCAAATAGGATCCTACATGGTAACAAATGATGGAATGCAGGGGAACTCTTAGATTTAGCCTTTTCTTTTTTGTCCAACAAGCTAATGCAATAAGACCAATAATAAAAGGTTGTGTAGTAGGCCAAAAGTCTGTGACAGATAAAAAAGAAATGTTGGAAACCGATGAAGCTTTTGCACAATTAGATTTTTTGAGGCAGTGCTGTAAGGATTGTCCAGGGCCTGTTCAGTTCTGATTGATGGTAAAATCATAACTACATCATATTAGCTGTAGAGTTCACTGACAGGTTACTGCAGATTAATATTGCTACTGCTGCTCACTTACCATCAAACTGGTGGAAATATGAATTGAGCTGCTCCTACGACAAACCCTGCATATTAAGAGGTAGGGTGTTTTACTGAACCATCTCCCTTCTGTCGTTAGGGAAGGAGATGCAAACAACATTTATCTCCTAGGTATGCAGATATATAATAACATACTAATTAGTTTTTCCAGGGGACTTTGATGATGCTGACCACTTAGCAATCATGCACACTTAGTGTTGCTCTGAGGTTTCGTTTATGATTAAAATGATAGTTGCAAATGATAATGAATGGTATTTTTCAGTGATTGAAATATTTAATCTCAAGCAAAAAGCAATAGCATGTAGTAGATACATGCTTGTTGTGGAAGATGAAATGAGAGATATTTTTAGGGCCCAGGCTGAAGGAGATGCTGCACCCCTTCAGTCCTGGCTGAAGACACTGGGCTGGGGTGAACTGGAAGTCAGCCCAAGATGCCTGGCTCTGGTTGTGATGTGAAGCCCAGGACTGTGCCTCCCCACCTCCCCAGTGGCAACGGTAGAGGCAATATTCTGTGGGTTTGAAGTCACAAAGAGCCCTCTGGCTTTTGTTTCTTCCTCTGTTGATATTGGGACTTTACTCTGCAGGATCTCCTCTCACCTGGCACCTCTGACATCCTCCAAATACCAACTGATATTTACTCTCTGCCCCACAGTCTTTGAGAGATGAACTCTTCTCCTTGGAGGAACAACTCTGGCCATTTCCCCTGCACAGCCTGTAGGTATTGTCTTCCCTTTCCCATTGCCAGTGATTGTGACAAGTACTGTTTCTCACCATTCCCAGATGTGACAAAAGCATACTGACTGACATCCCATGATAGGCACCTCTCACCTGCTCCCATCCCAACTGCTGTACATATTTCATGAAAATCTGCCTAAACCCTTCTGTTTCTTTCCTCACGGACCAATACCGTATCAGAATGCCTTTGGCTAGTGAAAAAAGATGCATTTCCATAACAAACAAAAAGTCTAAAAAGTGCATTTGGTTCTGCAAAAGGGGAGATGGAGGAAAGGTACTGCTGGTGGATAGTTAAAGAGGAAGCAACATCCTTATTGCTGGAGTTGGTAACCATGGAAAACTGGCACCAGTTGCCCAAAGCAGCATTTACTTCCACCCTCAGCTTTGAGCTTTGAGCTTCACCTCTCCCCTGATCACCTTAGTGAGCTCCTCTGCCTCAGTTTTTCCATCTGCAAAGTGAGAATAATCCTTCCAGGAACATGGCGAGAAGCAATTCGTTAGTGCTTTCTGGGACTCGGAACTGGAAATGTACCACCAAAGTGCACCGGTTTATAAAAACAGTTCCCCAAGTGTAATGTAATAGTATTTGTGATTTTAAAAATGTAGACATGAATCTTAACTGCAAATCTCAGCTGCGTTAAATGTATTTTTTGTCAAGGAGACATTGTTTTTTTTATGATAGCTGCCCTGTGATTCATGAGTCAACATGCTATACAAATACCAGAAGGCATAAGTGAATTATAGACATTTCTCAGGAGTGGCACAGCAGTTCTCCATTACCCAATTCAGTTAAAATATCCTATTTATCATACCTTTTTTTTTTTTTTTTTTTTTTTTTTTTTTTTTTTTTTTTTTTTGGT